>SCDY01001345.1:0-31017 GCA_004143825.1 Drosophila micromelanica
GTATCAAATTTAGTATAAAAAACCATATTTAGACTGATTCTGAGGTGGTTGATTTTTTTGTTAAAAATCATGTCAAAATTGACAACAATTTTCACTTGTGAAGTTTCCAAAATCTCCATCCGTAAACTTCAAACGTCCATAACTTTGTCAAAACTGAGCCGATTTTTAAGTATGATGGCTTTTTGTTCATCATTTTTCAATTAATTTAATTCTGCATTTAAATTTTGTTCATATTCGAAAAATATTTTTTTTCGATATTTTTTGCGGAATTATATTACTTCATTTTATATACTTTTTTCATAGATTAGTATCTAAATTATATGAATTTCATCTGCGTGCACTTAAACGCTTGCATCGTATTGACATTTCTGTATTTCTCATAATTCGAAACACGTGCGTCAAAAAAAGGCGATCAAGTTTCGAGTAAACATCAGGTTAGTGGACTTGAAAACCTGCTCGTAAATTAACACTCCGACCACATAGATCAAGCGGGCCCCCTAAAATTCAAATCGCAAATCCCGAAACGCTCGCAAAAAGTTCGTTCAACTGGGTCACACTTAAGAGAACGTGGCATCCATTACCACATGTTTCGGTTGACAAGCAGGCAATTAAGTTTATGATTATACAAATTAATTTTGTCTTTCGCATATGTAGAATAGGTTTTTGGGTTAACTTTGGCAGCTTTCAGCTGTCCTTCAACCCGACTTTACGAGAGCGAGAGTGCATTATCTTTTTAGATTGCAAGCAATTAAAATGATTTATCGATTGGCAGTCGACTACTTGGAATTCAACGGAGCTGCGTTATCCTTGCAGATGTGACATGTTCAGCAACTACGTGACTGCCTCTGAACCCAACCACCCAACAAAACAAACCCACCCTCCCCTCCCCTAATTCTTGCCCTGCTTTCTCTAAAACGATAATAAACCGCAACAGTTTGTCACCAGATACATCAATGTCAAGTCAGGCAATAATGTGAGACAACTGCTGTTGGTAGTCGGGCGGGGGGGGGGGGGGGGGGGGGGGGGGGGGGGGGTGTTGGTGCTGCAGCCAACATTTAAATGGCAACTTATTTGCATAGTCCTGACGCTTGCTGCCTTCCTGGCTGGCACAGCTGGCACAGATGCTCCAATGGATTTTGATGGATTCGCAATCATTTTGCATGTCGAACTATGGGCAATAATAATAAGCCAGCTGTGGGCTGGCTGTTATCAGTGCCACGCCCACAAGCACAGCTTGTTGATTACAGAGCCACAGCCACAGCCAGCTAGCTAGAGATGAGTTTCCTATTTCTATCTACCCACACGTTCTACCCACGTCCGTGTTTTGTGTCTTTCACACACAGCGGACAACCCACGTCATCAGAGGCCACAGGAGCAGCCGTGGGCCGTTACCCGGGCACTGATATCCTGCGTGGGTGACTGAGGCAACTTTGTGCGTGGGTTTTTCGCCATTAGCCGGGCGTGAACTTTACAGCAATTCACTTGATTCACTTGTAAAACTCGAACAATTTTGATTTACAATGTAATACAAGCTGTGTGAAAACAGAACAGCTGCTGATATTGCTAAGCCGAACATTGAATACCCTAACTGGTATTTTTGGCCATAGGCGTTATCAGTTCTTAGAATCAACATTAGGAAATTTGTCTCAAATATACTTTTAAAATAACATAAGAATTGCTTTTAAAATACGAACTAAATAATTAATTTTATTTATTTTAAATTTCCTACATGATATATATATCCAATGTTGATAAGTTTTTGTCATATAGTTAGGAACTTGATAAAGTTTATATTCGTTTAGTTAGGAACATTTTTTGAAATGAGCAAAATAAATTATAAATTTTTACAAAATATAGCAAATGCTCTAAAGCAAGCATCTTAATGTTATAAAATGTATCTTTTAGATATGTACAAAAATTTGTTCATAAATGGAATCTATATTGAACATATTTTAAAAGAAATTAATTTTGTAATAAAAACTTAATTATTGCCACAAGATCTTAATATTTTCAAAAAGTTAAGAGTATATTAACTTGCTGGTAAATTCAGTTAAAAATTTACATATAATCAATCAAATAATATTTGCCATGTCAAGATTTTTCTTATCATTACAACGCATATAAGAAACTAAAATTTGTAATGTGGTTTTTTTCACATTTTGGCAGCCATTGAACTTTGGGGGGGCCAGCCAGCTAATTAGATTTACAGGCAAAACTGCAATAGCAAAAATATTAATTAAACTCGCTCAATGGAGCCGCAAGCCTTTGATGCTTTGTGGTTTGTTGTCTGTGCAGAAAATGTTGTTTTAATTAATGGTATTTACCGTATTGTCGACTCAAATGCGTCGCATTATCGTAGCTGCTAATTGCCTCAAGACAATAGAAATAGTTTAATTGCATTGCCAAAAAGTTGATTTGCAGCTGTGAATTAAAACCAAAATATCAAATAAATTTGGGTGCACACATAAATAAATATAGCAAACAAATTAAATAGATACGTTAAATAGCACACATTTTATCTGAAATGAATTTAAATATGGCAAGCAAATTAAATAGTTGCGAATTTTAACCAAAGTAAATTTAAAATAAATATTTAATAAATTATAAAATTTAAGATATTATTTATTTATGTATTATTAAGTTTTTATTTTTACTTATCTCAGCAACTCTATTTCATGTAAATTAAAACCCATTTAGATCCGACTTATCCCAGCAGTTCATTGATCTATATAATTATATTATGTCTGCAATAAATTATTTTAAATAAGAGTCTCCAAATTTTTATGACATGTTTAAATTTAATGAAATTTTGTTGCGCTCGCCATTAAGATTTGTATCTGGTTCACAATGAAACACTTTTATTTTAACTGACATTTAAGGACCTCCTTCCTTTTACCCCTAACACTCACACACGCACACATGTTATAATTCACAACATGTGACAAGCAGCAAAAGTCATTCGAAATTCGGGGGACCAGCTTCAAAACATGCACATAAATCAAGTCTGCAGCCACATAGATCACCTGTGCTCCCCCCTTAAAAAAAAAAAAATACAAAATTTGCAAACCGCAAAAACCAAAATCGTTTCGTGGTGGGGGGACAGTTCATTCAACTTGAAATTGAAACGGAGGCGTGTGTTATTCATTTTGAAATGTTTACCTTGCCATTTTGTTCTATTTTGAGAAGCCTTTAACCAAATATCAATTAAGTTGCGAAATGGCCAAAACTGGCATCTAACTTGTACCGGAGGGGGATTATAACTAACATACTTGCCAGCGGTCAATAAATATTGTTAAAGCTGAGTTTTGCCACGTCCGGGCCCGAAGGCGATACCCATGTAAATAATACGCCGTTTTTGCGCATGGTACACAAACACAAAGGCGGCAATTAATTTAATTGAATGAGAGATTTAGATGTGATTATAATACAGAGTGCAGCACAGCAAAGGCAAGGCACACACACACAAAGTGCCAAAGAGGAGTGGTGGCGGGGGGAGGGCGGGTGAAAAAACCCTCCATGTAAACATGGAAGCAACCGCAATCATAATAACAACAACCACAACAAAAACAATGAACAAAGAAGTGAAACAAATATGAACATCAAGAATAAATGTACTACGCCTCTAATGGAAAATCTACAGCATGTTGTGTACTATATAAATTCATATATGTATATATACGTATATATACATTCGGTCTGTGTGTTCATGTGAATCAATGAATGAATCTAGTGAATGAAAGGCCCGAAACAAAGCGACAAGCGCCATTAAGTCGTCGTCTATTTATTGTTGTTGTTTTAGTTAGTTTTTTTTTTTTCATTATTGTTAATATTACGCTTAATGGAACAAAAACTGTATAATTAAAAATAAACTATCTACAAAAAAAAAAAACTATAGTGAACATCAAATGCACTGCTTTGTAATAAGAAATAAAAATTCAAAACAGTTCGATCTATTGTTTATTTTAATTTTATGACTTTTGTTAAATAAATGCATATTTTAAAATTAAAAATTCTTTAAAAAATATGATATTATATATGTGCATAAAATTTACGTTAAAATCAATAACTCAAAACAATAAACTAATTAAAATGCAATTGCGATAAAATTCAAAAAGTCACTGAATAATTGGTACTAAATTTTAATTACTGAATTTTGTCACATTTTTAACATATTTAAAAAATATATTTAAAGCGGTTAAAGAATCTTAACGAGGTACAAATTGTTTTCGTAATTAATAAAAATGTAAATTGCGCATTCTTAAAAAATGCATTCGATATTCGAAAAGAAAAATATAAATAAAATAGATAAATATGTTTATATACGTTTTTTATTAGAGATAGAAATACGCCATTAAATTATATTTATGTTATATGGTTAATTATATATTATTATATTATATAATTGATTTCGATAGATTTTTGCTTATTGCACAAGTTTAATTGATTCAAGACCTTTTATATCTCGCTATACCATGCGAATAATATCCTTTCGAGATTGAAATTTCGCTAAGGACAAAATTGCCAAACAATTTTTGTTTATTGTGGCGCACTTAACCGCCAAGCCACATCAAATATTCATTGTACCTCTTCGACAATGGTCGGGACATGTGTGGAAGCGTGGAGTATATAGTGTAGGCATATGGAAATCTCATAAACAAATCGCATGCTATGCTGACAGTAGCCACCCAGCCCAGCCCAGACGAGACCATCCCAGACGAGACCGGGCGGTCGGCTTATCAAATTGGCTGTCGGGCCGTCTGGATGGGGTCAGATCTTTTTCACTCTTTATGTGTAATCAGCGATGTGAATGTTGAATGCTCGGCTGCTCAGTTCTCGACCTTTGTGGTTCATGTGAGTTGCGTGGCGTTTCCCTTTTTTTTTGTGATTTTTTTTTTGGTTGCGGCAACGCGTCGTATGATTTATGTGTCCACAATTTGCCTGCAGTTAGTTTTCGTGAGCGAGTATACAAAAAAAAAAAAAATAATAATAATAACACAAACAAAAAAAACACCACCAAATTGTTTTATTATTTATTTACTCAAGACTGTCTGCTTGTCTGTTTGCCTGGCTGTCTGTTTGTGAATCTGTGCTCTCTCACTGGACGATAAGTGATTGCCTGTCCGAGTAAATAGAAATCAAAATAACTACACACACATACAAATTCGCTCAGCCTGATAAGCAGCAACGGCAAAATGAGTAGTAATAAAAAATTTTCCCCGTGACCTTTGAACTTATTTTTGCTTACTGCTGAAAGCTAAAGCCAAAAGGTCAGCAAGTTTTTCGTTTCGTTTCGTGGGTGGCCCCAGTCAGCGAGGAATGAGGGGCGCAAGGATTGTAACTGAGTGAAAGAGTATCTAATTAGTTTGGCATACAATAGTCCAGCACTTCAAATGGATTGGTAAAAATTCCATTGACAGTGTCTGATTAGCCATCTCTGGGGACTTTTCAATTAGAAATTACATATATATAGATGTATATTCAATTTAATTAGCATTGCCCTCTTATGCTGATTAAATGGCCCATTTCGAGTATATGTAAATGGCTAACAGAGTTGGTTTATCAATTGTTGATTCAAGCAACTTATTTGTTTTGTAATTTGTTTATTGAAAATATTGAGTGAGAAATTCAACTGACTAACTGGGAGATTCCCTCACGGCCGGATCTTAGTCACATTAATATAATTGTGTTTATTATTTCTATTACGATTTGCATAATGCTTAGAAATTTATATTTTTGTGTGTCATAAAGTACTTTCAATAATCGTGATTAGAATTAATTAATGTGTCGATACAATTTCTATGAAAAGCGTTTTTTATTTCTTATTTTATTTTATTTATGAGGAATCCCAATAAAATCTTCTTAAAATCGAAAAAAAATAAATAAATATAAATATAATAATTTTTTATTTTTAAAATATCGTAATCAATATATGCACTTTATTCCTAAAATATATATAAATAAATATATATATATATATACATTTTATTAATATCAGACCATAGTTCTTAAAAGGAGAGTGCAAGTGTAAGAGACAGAGATTGAGATTTTTATGGTAAGAGCTAAAAGAGACTATCCCAAATAAATATTAATGCTAATGGCGCCAGTTGTATATCAGAAATTTCCCCCCAACCTCGCTGTGCGCGTGGTATCTGTCGGCAACTGATTACAGTGTTTGTCAAAAATATTTGGCCAGCAATTAAAAAAGTGCAGTGCGCAGTAGACGTTGACGAGAAGACGACGACGACGATGACGATGACGATGAGATGAGATGAGATGCGGCGCGACTCGACGGCCTCACGGCGCAATTACCGCTGACGAGTTGGGTTGGGAGTGGGGGAGAGGGAGGGGGAGGGGGGAAGATCGGTTCGGGCCAGACAGCCAGCGGGCCACATAGCTGCTAACTGGGTCGATTTCAATTGAGTTTCACAATTTTCAAACAATAACAGAAATGGCGCAGCATTCTTAAAAAAAAAACAATTAGAACATTGCAGTCGGGTGTAACCGATCGTTTAATACTTGTTTAAAGTGAGAGTAGCCAAAATAATTTAAATACTTTGTCTGATTCAGTTATACATGAGTGTATATTTAAAAATTGAAATCTTTAATAGTGAAGGACCGCCAACATATATATTTTTATTTATTTAAATATAATTTCTTTCTAACTAAGCCAATATACCCTGTTAAATCTATATATACAAGAAAATATTTAATAATTTTATCTAAGTACCTGTGTACGCTGTACGGAGCATTAGTCAGAAGTTGATGATAATTATCGGGAGCGCGTCAGACGTTTTATCTATTTGTGATATTATTACAGCGCAGAAGAAGGCAAGCAAAACAAAGAGTCGAAGAAAACAAAAAAACAAAAGCAGAGAACAACCGACGCCAAAATGTGGCAAAGACAGACAGACAACAAAAAAAACAACTGTAGAGCGCAGCAGGGCTGAGGCGAGCTGGGGGGGGCAAAGACCTTATAAATCACACGAGCGTAGCATGACTGGCTGATTCGAGTGGGCCATGGGATGGCAGACAAACTGATGTAGCCAAAAGCGGTAGCTGTATCTGTATCTATAGCTGCAGCTGTATCTGTATCTGTATCTCATAGATGCGCAGCGTACTAAAAATAGTCGCTGTGATCGCGGGCGCGAGACGCCTGCCGTGAGGCGGCAATGATACCTTGGCGCGGCTGTTGCATGTTGCCAGTTGATGATGCAACAACAACAACAAGCAGCAGCAACAACAAGCAGCAACCAAAACAAAAACAAAAGCCAAACGACGTAGTTGCATCGCATGCGAAAGCAAATAGCAAAACAAAAAGCCAGAAAACCGAAAAGACACCAAAGGGAGAGACAGAGAAAGGAAGAGAGAGGTGGAGAGCAGATACTTGGCTGAGTTTGGGGCGCTGCTTACGGCCTGGTTTTCTGCTTGTCTGGTTTTTGTTCAGATGGGCGACCAGAAAATTCGCGACGTCGAATTTCACAAGATTGCGACACAGAAACAAAAAAACAAAACAACAACAAAAATCAACTACTTCGCACTTTTTGTCGCGCAATTGCAGAGATACAAATGTAAAAAACAACAAAATTAACAAGAGGGCTCTAGTCCAAAGTGCACGACTAGCTGATACTCTGCTCCGCAAACTTTAGATGGTAAATAATAGAGTATGCTGAAATAACTTGTGTGTAAACTTCAAGTCCAAAAAATAACTAAATAAATATTCTATATTTGATATACATATAAATTAATTTAACATTAATTTTTTTATATATTATTGGGAGAGTATACAAATTAAAATTAATAAAAATTTGTATGCCCAAAATATTTTTAAGAAAATATTAAAAATCTATATTTTCTAAGATTTTTACAAATGCAATAAACCGATTTTTATTTCACCATTTTCACTGGGTAACAAGTCAGGTAAAGAGATAAATCTACTTATGTAGCTGTTACTATATATATGTAGCTGTAGCAGTATCTGCATCTGTATCTGTATCTCGTGCTGCGCCACGCTACCTTAGCTCGTCTCGTCTTTGGGTTGGTGGGCAACGCCAAAGGGCGGAAACTCAAGATGCTGCGCAATATGCTGCCTACGATGTGGGCTTTGATTCAGTTGAAGGGTCTGTGGGCGGGGAGCGGGATGGGGGGTAAAGCTGCTGCATTTTCATATGCGAGTAAACAAAGTTATTGGAAATTTTGTATTTGCGCATTGTGTAATAGCCGCAATTGGATTTTAATTGTAGATTCGCCTCACTTTTATTGTAATTCTAAACCCAATTGCAGTTGTATATATACACATTTATATACCTGTACCTGTATTATGAAATGCAATTGCTGGGAATATGTATATTTCTATATATATTGTATACTCTGGGGGAATCGCAGCGGGTGCAGTGACTTGCACCTGCCAATTGATACGGAAGGCAGCTGGTTGTAATGCATATTCGTGATGCCATATGATAATCAGCTGCTCACAGTTTGATTTGCCATTAGAGGCGTTCAATTATAGCCTTGGAATTGGCCAAGCGCAGCATTTTAGAGCAATGCTAATGACTATTTAATGAGTGATCATTGCAATGCAGTGCAGCAACAACAGCAGCAGCAGCAGCAGCAGCAGCTCTCAGAAATTTGGAGAAGGGGAATTTGCTTTGTTAACTAGAGCAATTGTTTTGTTTGTTGCTCAAAAAAAAAAACACAAAAAAAACAAAAAAACCTGATTGGCTTGGTTAATTATTCAACAAATTATAACCGTTCTTTCAAGTCTCATTTGCATTCGGCAAGTGAACAAAAACTAATATTTATTAAATGAGCTTTTAATTTCAACTCATTTTTGCCGCTTTTCATGCATTTAAGTTATTTAGACATGAAAATCTTTAAGCCAATTTGCAACTTTTTAAATTTTATTATGGAAAGCGTTCAAAAGCAGAAAAGGAATTCAAAAACAAAAATGATGAATTATATATTATCATATAATTATATAACAGAATTATATATCTATAATAAAAACTTATAAAAAATTTATATTCTATGCATTATTAAGAGTTTCCAATTTTAATTTAACTATTAAATTTTTTTTAATTTAAAAAATTTTATTTTTGTTTTCATTAATACTTACAAATTTTCAATATCCAATTTTATATATTATCAAAGCATTTAATTTAAATTCTTTATAAAATATTTATATTCACATACTTACTTATAACTTTATTTAATTAAATTTATATACGAACAACATTTGTTTGCTTTATAAATCAATCAATAACAGAATTATTTACCTAAATTTAAAACATATATAAAATTTCTATTCTATGCAATACTAAGAGGTTTTGATTTTAATTTAACTATTAAATTTTTGTTTTTTAATTTAAATAGTTTTATTTTTATTTTCATAAATACAAATTTTAAATATCCAATTTGTATATATTATCAAAGCATTTAATTTAAATTCTTTACAAAATATATATACACATACTTACTTATTACTTTGGCCAATTTAATTAAATTTCTACACGAACAAGTTTTTTTGCTTTAGAAATCAAAGACTACAATTTCTCATTTCTGATTTTGAGCTATTTGCGTTGTCGTTTTAATTGTAGTCGTATTTCAATTGCAGTGCGCTCAATTCACCTTTTGTACTTCGCCTTACTTTCTTTAATCATGGACTGAAACTTCCGGTTTTCCCACATTCAATTGTTGCCTCGTTTGGCAGCATTTTTTGTTTCTTTGTTTTGCTTTTGACACAAAAAAAAAAAAACGATAACTCATGGCGATTGCTTTTGCTTCGATGGAATTTCCATTTTGTAACAGTTTGTAGTGTAGTTTGCCCTCTGCCCCCAAACCACCTCAATACTCGCTTCCTTGTCTATCCCTACTCTGTCTCTTTCTCACTTTTGCCGCTTATGTTTTCATAAATACGAAATTGAAAGTTTTTCAACCGACGAAAATTCTCATAAAAATTGTTCGTTCAAACCGCACAAAAAGCACGCGAAAAGCACCCTTCAAAAAAAAAAAAAAAAAAAAAAAAAAAAAAAAAAAAAAAAAAAAAACAAATACAAAATATACGTAACGACAGAGGTGTAGATGGAGGGGGGTAAATATTGGGGGTCAGGCAACTGGGAGAGAGAGAGAGATGACCGTCCGCCCAACGAGCGGCATTTCAATCAATTGGCGGCAACAGCTGCCGCTGGCAACATCGTTGCTGCTGCTGCTGCTGCCCACGTTTTGTGGCAGCCATCTGGATGCTGCCTGATGTGGATCTGTGTGTGTCTCCGTTGCGAGAAACTCATAAAAAGCTCCCACGTTGTCGTAACTTGCGGTACCCCCCCTGGTCGCAACACCCACCTGACCAACGTTTGTTGCTGCGGTTCGCCGCCGGCGCCTCCGCAACAACAGCAACAACAACAACATTAACGCCCCAACATTGCCCCCCTTGGTTGCACTCAATGCGCTGCGCGTCACCTCAGTCGTTAGTCGTGTAGGCCTCGTTTATTGTGTTGAAAATAATTTTTCGGTCTCTTGGCTGCTGCTGCATCAGGCATTCAGTTGGCCATGTTCGCTGTTGCCGTTGCCGTTGCACGCCCAAACGCAATTGTCGTCGTTTTAATTGCTGTTGCTGGCAAACGACGACGACATCGCCGTTGAGTGGGCAACACTTGGCTAAAGCACACACAGATTAACGCCCCCTCTGCTTTCCGATAGCCAACACTGCATTTTTTTTGTTTTTACTTTTGTTTTGGTAGTAAATGAATCTCCCGAAAAGGGCGGCATGATTCAAAGCCATTTTGATAGAGTAAAGTTGCGAGCAGCGGAAATGCACTCTGAAGCGCCGTGGAAATAAACTTTTTTATACGCCACTTTATGTTGCATAGATATTTTCATGTCTGGCTTTATTTTAGCTATGCGGTTTTTATGGCATCAATTAAGGCCTATATCTTTTGATGTTCTTAGCAATAGTAAGTTATATTATACATTAATTGGTGGATACAAGTGCGGTTTTAGTTTGATTGTTAAATGAATCCTATTCCTCTTTATGTTAACGTTTTTTATTACTTTTTAACATCGTTATACATCTTTATTTTATTAACATCTGTATCATTATATCATCAAAAATATTCTTAAAATACTTAAAATATTCTATATTATATTTCTTATTCTACTAATTCTCACTCTCTTTGCTCTCTCTTTCTTTCCAGAACTAGTATATCTCTCTCTTTCCATCTCTCTCTCTCTATCTCTCTCTCAGACACACACACACTCTCTCTCTCGTTTTCTCTTTCTATCTCTTTATCTCTCGCTCTCTCTCATTTTGTTTCCTTCTTGTTCCTCTTTCCAACGCCTTTCTATTCGATTTTCATGAATTAACTTAAACATTTGATTGTTTCATCTAAATTAAGTTATCCCTGTAAAAGTTTGTAAGTTTTTCAAAAAAGAAAAGTGGCTTGAAAATACATATCACATACTTTACATCATTATATTACTCTTTTTAAATTAATACACTCGTTCCGGACTTCAATCCGATTGCCGCTGTCTTCAAACATTACCGTTTCGACAATTAGTTGTAAATAGATTTGTGCAGCGGCTCATAAATCACTTTTTTTTTATTAGTTTTTTTTTCGTTGTGTATTTTATTTTGTTGTGTTATTGTGTTTTATTTATTTAACACCCATGAAAGGGTCTGAGGTGTGAGGGCATTTAGAAATATTTTACATACAAAATATACTGAAAGCAAATGCCGCTGAATGGGGTCCCAAATGCGTCCACGTGACAGGTGTCATAACAGACGGTAAAATATGAAATTAACATACACGTGACTTTTGTCATGGGCCATAACTTGAAGTGACTAAAGGCGGGGGGTGTGTGTGTTGGCGGGGGTTTCCCTCATAATTTGTTGACACACTTTTTAGCCAGAATTTTCGTTGCGACTGCACTCGTTGCCACTTAAGGCACAACCTGTGCCCAAATATTTACAGCCCGCCTTAGCTAGAGATGAGCTCGTGATTAAATCATCAAAATTAAAAAAAAATACTGATTAAAATAGCAAAAACAAACATAATATTGCAATTTTAAAAGCATCTTCATTAGTAATCATTTTGCATATTTTCTGCAATTAATGGAAGCTTATAAAAAGATTAATTACGAGTCGGCAAAAAAATGGTAAATGTCATAAAACTATAACTGCAATCAATAAATACTCATTATAAAAACTTTATTTGCCACCAGCTCATAAATAATAATGGATTTTCGTTTTTTGTTTTTTAATAAAAAAAATCAATTTACATAGATATATTAGAAAAAAATGTAATCACGCTATCATCTCTTGGCTTCAGTCGTGTGGGTCAAATGTGAGTTAAATCGTAGAATAGACCTTACCACAAGTTGAAAATAAATATTAGTTGAATTACAAAACGTTTTTTAAGTTTATTTTGTTTACTTATTGCACGAGATGAGGAAGTGACTTTAAATAAATCTTAAAATGATCACAGAAAAAATTGAGTTTAATATTTCATTTTAATAAGCAATCATTGCTGCATAAAAAATTCTTAATAAAAATTTTTTTGTTACATTTATGCCATAATAAATATGAAAATTTTGTAATACACACAGCTGCTATTAAACAGCTACTGCCTCTAATCCAAATGGCTTAATAATCTTAAATAGGATACTTATATTTTGCCACGCCCAATTCTTTTAAAAGATGGCTTTAATTTTTCATTTTCTGTGCTCATTATATGTGGTTGGGATGCCACAGTTTTAGCGATAAATGAGCGCTTTTCTTTGCTTTTTTTCCTATTTTTTTTAAAAGTGTCACGCCCATAATAATACCGCATTTTCCGCCTAGACGCCTAAAACGATGTTTATGGCACATTTAAAAATGCATTTAAAATTGTGCGAAGTTTTCGAGTCTGGCATTTGAATATTTTAATCGACGGACAAAACGAATGCTGTCGTTAAAAGGAAAAGTGGGTGGGGGGCTTGGGGTGTTTTGGATTTTCATTGTATGCCTGATTCTTTGTCTTTGGGGCTGGCACCATTTCCTTTCTGGCATGTGCAACCTGCAGAGTTTCTTTGCTTCCTTTGGCTGGCTCATCGTTGATGCTGAGCGAAATGGATGAAGTTGGGGGGTGTGCGTGTGTGTGTGGGGTAGGTTTTTGCTCTATGCTGCTTACTATATGGAGTGTATATTTTATGCCGCTAACAATCTCATTAAAATTTTATGCGTGCGTCTGGGGCCCATCAAGGTGATAATAGAAGGCGCGGCAGGACGAGCCGCATGCTTGATCGCCCTACCACCCAGCAGCCCACCCCCAAGCAGACACGCCCTCTCAGCTTAGCAACTGCAAAACAATATGAATAGGGTCATGGAGGGGTGGCAGGAAGCTAAAGAAGCCTTAAGGATGTTACTGGCTGGGCTGGCAGGCGTCTAAATTGCTACAATTACGCCTAAAATGTGTGCCAAGACACAATGCAGAGTAGAGTGGAAAGAGGCAGCAGAGGAAACTGTGATAAAGAAACACCCCCAGCACACACACACACATATAGATACACACATATAGAATGCCCTTAACCTACGCTAATTGCCATAATTTATTGCTTTAGGTGCAAATTGTTGGACTGCTCCGCCAATCCTCGCCAGAGTCGCCAATAATTGAATATGTCACGGCAGATGGCAGCTGCTGCTTGCTGCTTGATGCTGGCGGACTGGAAAACAATTTATGTGAAATAAATTTGCATGCCAGCCGCACAACAACAACAACAACCACATTTTCCACATGATTTCTTTAAGAAATTATTTATATATTTTTGTATACTCTGTTTTTCATGAGAAAATGAGTGTGTTGGGTTTGTTTCAATTTGTTTCATATCAAATTTATGTTTCCGTGCGATTTTTAAATCAAGCCATTTTTTCGAACATTTGAGCTCATAATTTTCTTAAATAATAAATAAAATTTTCTTTTCAATATAAATTTCTAAACAGAGTATTTTTCTATCGGTTTATATGTAATTTTTTCTATATTTTGTTATATGTATGCATTTTGTTTTTAATAATAATTAACACATGTCTGAAATTTGCTTTTTACTGCATTCGATTTTACAATGCGACACGCCCACACGCCCAGACATAAAATGTCTACAATGAAAAATGCTCTGATAAAATTTAAATTTTGCGTACAAATTTTCGTGGAAAACATATTCTCGTTGTTATTGTTGTTAATTCTTGTAGCCTTGCCGCGACTTTTCGAAAAATTGTGAATTATTGTGCAAAAAAAAATTTTGCGCATAACCAAAATGGCCCAAATGGCCAATTGTGCTAAATGCTGACTGCTAAATGCCAAATGAATGTGTTGCATTTTGGCTTTGGTTGCGTTACGTTTTAATTGCCAAATGGTTCAAGGCCGTCAAGACGTCTAAAGTGGATTTCGATGTCGCCGCCAAAATGTTGAGCCGCTTGACAGGCGCTGCAGCAGCATCAGCAGCAGCAACAGTAGCAAAGATCCTGCCAGATCAAGACATATGGTATATATTTATATATATTTGATATAAGTGGTTGTGCACAATGTTCGACCTCAATCAACTATAAATTGAATTTTCTGTGGCATTTCTAATTTGTAGTCTTTGTAATAGTTTATATTATGGCCTCTAATTTATTTATTTTCGATAGTCAGGTCGATATTTAAAATCGATAAGTTTTGTGTAATATCGGTTAAAAACTTGTGAATTATTATGTGAGTATTTCTATAAATATTTCGATCGATATCGATAAATCGATATTTAACTTCGATTATTTTTTTAAATATCGGTTTGCAAAATTGTGTATTTATATGTGAATATTTGCTATACATATCTAACTTTAACTAGTTTTTAACTATTATTTTCGAAAGTTCGATTAATATTTTAATTCGATATTTTTTTTCGTTAATATCGGTTAGCAACCTTGTGATTTATTATGTCACTGCTATAAATACCTAACTTGTTCTTTACGTTTTATAGAACCACAATTCACATTTATTGTAAATTTTTTGCTAACGGCTTTTAAATCGCCAGCAATTTAACTTCTGTGCAAAGGAATTTAAAGCCTTTTAATTACTTGCATCAATTTATTTAATGGCAACGTTAAAAGGTAGCTGAATTTAGCTGGTGTTTGTTCGAATCAGTTTTTGATTCCATCAATTTTGCAGCTTTTCCATAAAGCTTTTGTGCCCATTCTTTTGCTATCCCAGTCGGGCTTCCTGCGCCCACTTTCAATCACATCCGTTTTCAATGCAATAACAAATTATTTCCGTGCCACATTCGCATTGATTTTCCACGCTTCTTTTGGCTCTGTCAGAGTTGCAGCTCATTTAGCTAAATGAAAAATGCCGAAAAGGCTTCGTTTTTGTAGTTTTGTTGTTGTTGTTGCCTTTTGATTTTGAAGGCTTTGGGTAACAGCCAAAAAGAAAGCTGTGCAAAACAAATGCACGACAAATGAAATAAAATGTTTTGAAGGGGGGCGCTGCATAAAGGGGGAGAGGGGTTGATTGCATATAGTAATCATCTGCCAATGTCCAAGGATTTTTCCATTGCGAGTCGAGCAACACCCTCGTTGCGAAAAATTTCTTATGAAATTGAAACAATTTGCAATAATGTATCTTATGTCATTGCACGCGTTGTTGAGGCGACCACGCCCCCAAAAAACGAAAATAAAAATGAAAAAAAAAAATAAGAGAAAAAATCCACTACCCATAAAATCTCGCCGCTAAGTCAAACAGAAAGTCAACCTCAACCCTTCAACAGCCACTGGAAATTACATTATGTTCGAGTTGTGAGAGAGTGGGTGGGGGCGGGGGAGGTCAGGGGTCAGGGTTTGACAGCTGTGAAGCTGGACATGGAGCTCCAGGCATTTGCTGCACGCAATGTCAACATCATCAGCAGCAACAACAATATCGGGTATCGAATACGGCGTATCGGCTGCAATTCAATTTCCTTTGATTTGATTCGCCTGCCGATTTCGCGTTGTGTATTCTTTGCTTTTTATTATTTTAAGCCAAAATGTTTTTGGCTTTTTCGGCTTGTGTGTGTGTGTGTGTGTGTGTTGAATTGTTTAAGCTCTGGTCGCAACTGTTGAAGTTGATCAAATGTAAGAGGTCAAGCTGTCAGTTGCCAGAACTGTCCATGAAACTAAAGTCCACAACTTGGCAGCTTGGCAAAACACGAGATTGTTCTAGGAAAGAACTTGTGCTGGAACAGGAATTTTTGTTCCATTTACAATTTATTTTAAACACTCTTTCACGAAATGTAGAGAGTATATTGGTTTGTCCAAAAATGTAGAATTTTTTATTTTCGATTATATTTGTCACTAGATTGATTCTACATTTAAATTATATGAGTTATTAAAAATAAATTTTTTCTACGTTTTCATTTTGGGTAGAAAATCAAACAAATTTCTAAACTAATTTTTGAATTTTGACATTAAAAACTTTATATATTCAATTGATTTTGATTCTGCAAAAAATAACTTTAAAAGGTTTCTGCTGGAGTCAAGTTTTATTTTAAAAATTATATAAAATTTGAAAAATTTTTTGTAACGTAAAACATAAATTTGTCAAAAATTAACCGGTTTTTTTAGTTTAATATCCTTTTCGCGTTCTTATAATATTTTGTTGTTATTTGACGAGTATTAGGCTGTCGGCTAAACTCGATCGAAAAGTTTTTTGTTTTAGTTTTTTCCTTGATTAAGAAAACAACACTTTTACATTATAATTTTTTGTTGTAAATTTGTTGTAAATTGCATTTCAGAAAACTATGTATATTTCTAAGCATCTATTAGTGCGAATGCTAACAAAGGCAGCAGAAATTCGTAAAACAGGTTCGGAACTGATGAAATACGTTGGAAAAAAAAAGCTAACAACATTAAAACACTTTCCAAAATTTCAATATCAAAGCCAGAAAGGAAATTGAATATCCAAAAAGTTCCTTTAGCTAAGATTCAAGATGCGAGCCAATATCAATAGCCTCAATATGTACATGCTATATATTATATTCATACTTTCGGTACTTTCGACAAATGTTCAACTTCTCAGATAGGACATAAGCGTTACATTGCGCTTCAGGCTTTTACATTAAACCAGTTTGTATGTTTTATTCGTTCGCCCACATCCGTGACTTTGGCTAACAAGATATTCACATTCGACTGCAACAAGCAAATTTTTTTTGTATTTTTTGGACATCTTTTGGCAATTCCTTGTCCCAGACATTGTTCATAATCAGCGAGGATGGTCCAGGATGCTGTCTTTTTGGCTGTCCTGTCTGACATGATTTACATTTTTCAGCCATATAAAATTCTATTTTATGTGAACTTTGTTTAACAGCAGTCGTTGTCGTCGTTTCAGTTCCAGTCCAAAGGCCAGCCATAAAAAAAAAAACACCACACACACACACACATAATAAAGAAAGCGACTGCGTTGCACGGGGCGTATGTGGGATGTGGCTGTGATGAAACTGTCCTCAGCTAAGCTGAGCCAACTGAATGCTGCTAGCTGCTAGCAACAAGCAACATGCGGATCATGTCCTTGTAAACACGCCATAAAAGCTGTCAGAACATGTATTCCGACATGTCGATAAGTCGGCAGCGGGTTCAAGAGTCGACGACAACGTTGTCGATGGCGAGCGTCAAGCGAAAGCCCTGAATGGGAGCATGGTAGCAATGTTGGCGACAGCTAACAGTTGCCAGTCTCCGGCTGGCTTTGGCTTTGATTTTTGGGCCAGGCCAGGCCAGGCATTGAGGAAGTAAAAGTCAAAATGCTTTGGGCGCGGCCGCCTTTCTCGTCTGCTGTCCTCGTCTGTTGTCGTTGTCAGAGGCCAGACAGCAAACCAATTGCCAGTTTATTACTTACAATTTATTGGGAAAACAGTAAATGGCGCTGGTCTAAAGGCAGCAGGGGTTAGGCTGCTGTTAGCTGGTAGCAACTCCCACAGCGTTGACGTCGACGCCGGCAGCCGTAAAAACTCAGCTAGCAAATATAAATAAATACAAATAAAACCAAATAGATTGCGAAAAATATTCATGCGGCGAATTCGCAGCAGCAGCAGCAGCGTCTCCTGAGTCTGTTGGGGCAGAAAAACAAATGTTGCAGCTGTGAAGAGCCAACACGGGGAAGGGGGAGGGGGGAGGGGGGGTTGGCTAGTACGAGTGATATTGTATTGTAATGGGCCCAAACAAATGGGTTAAACAAATGAAGTACACCAAAAGAAACTGGTTTTTGCGATTTTCAAATACTTTTGATATGTGGGTGGAAAATGTGTTGAGAAAGGGGTTAATTCTTCTTTATTTAAAAATAATATGGTAAGGCAAGAGTAAAAATTGTATTTAAATACAAAGACTTATTAGAAATCATGCAATAATTGTAATTGTTAAAAAATTAAGAATTAGTTTCAGCAAAATGTAAAAAAAAATTCTAAAAGATGCAGGGAAAATTCGAATTACTTTTAATGTTATAAGTAAAAATATAATTTTTTAAGTAAAGTGTGGAAAGATCCAGTGAATAATCTAATCCCTTTTAGTTTTAAAATTAAAAAATACAATTATAAATTAATACCAAAAATTTTTAATTATTAATTAATAACTCTAACTAAATCTTTAATGAGTTCATAGATAATTGTTACAATAAATTTCAAATTTACAATAAATTTCTGCCAGTGTATACACATATATTAAAATTCGTTCAGTTGACCAAAGTAGTACACATATCCTTCTACAAGGACCAACTCGCTGTTTCGCCTTGGCAAATGCCAATAAATCTGCTGATGCTCAGTTTTATTTCTTTTGTAAATCATATTAAATGAATTGCAATGAATTATGGATACAAATGCATATGTGCGTGTGTATGTGTATGTGTGTGTGTTATTTCGCGGCTTACAATGCAGAACGGCCAAAAGCACTGCTGGCGGCAATTGTCGGCGCCCAGCTGGTGTGTGTGTGTGTGTGTGTGTGTGTGTGTGTGTGTGTGTGTGTGTCATATATGGCCTGATCAGGATTGTTGATGGCACTGCAGTGATATTTTTATTTATTTATTTTATATTATTTATGCCATTTTAATATTTAAAATGATGGCTATTTTTCACATTTTATTACCAATTTATTTTGCGAATACGTCGCGCCAGCCACGCCTTCAAATTGTTCATTTATGCCGTTGCAAGGGTCAAACGAGAGAGAGGGAAAGCAAGAGAGAGAAAGAGAACTACGTTGTCTGTGCAAAATTTGCTTGAAAATGCCATTGCATTTATTATAATAATTATATATAATAATAATATGTTTGTAATTTGTTTTAATGGCCATTCAAGTTAATGCGAGTCAAGTGAGAAACAAAAACACACAAACAAAAAAACGGCACAACTTTTTAATATACCTGCACCAGAGGCTATATACGACGTGTCTAAAGTATGTAACTGGCTTGAAAACTTAATTTAAATATGAATTGATATTCTCAATTAACATTGATGAGTGAAATTAGTTTTCGGTTGAATAAATAAAAAATAAATATATTTGTTTTGCGCGTGTAATTGTTATAGTATTTAATAGTCGATCCGTTTTGTTTTTGAGCACTGCATGTAAATGCTCTGTTAACAAAGTAAATCGAGTATATTGGTTTTGTATTTATAGTAATTTAAGCATTTCAGATTATTTAATAATTATGTATTTTGTTTAAGTATTAAATTAAACAAATTTAATTTTGTAGATTTCTGACAAGCTTCTCAAAATTATTTTTGCCCAACATATCCCATAAATATATAATTTGCTACTCTCGCAATTTGAGCGATACTAAGCCCAGCTTTGGCCACATATTTAACAGAGTATTGCGCTGTCGGTTACAGCTGACCTAAGCTGCCTTTTTTTGGCTTTGCGGTTGGACTTATTATGAATTTAGCCTCACGCGGCTTATTTGCTCTGCTGTGGCTGACATTTAATTACTTTTCTCGACTTTAGCACTTTTTGCATTCGCTAAATGCACTTTAAGCTGCGCCGCCCATCGGCGGGGCGTGGTCGGGTCAACGGAGGCATAATTACCTGACGGGCAGCCTCGGCGCCGTCGTCGTCGTGGCAGTCGTTGGTGGTAATATTTTGCTGACTTAGGGCATGGCCATTAACATTTTAATACGATTTAATAAACATGAGAGCTCCACACTCACATAAATTACAATGCATGGCCGGGCGTACAACGGTTCGTATGAGCGATGTCGCTAAGCGAATTTCATCAGTCATTAAATGCAAAAAGGTTTACAAAGCAATTGGGGTCGCCAACAAAAAACAGCCGAAGGGGGATCAAAAACCTTGCCAAATATGTGTTAGCCGAGGAAAATCAACGTGAAAATTAATATGATTTATTTCGGTTCTCATGAGGCAAGTTGTGTTTTTTTTTAAGAAAATATGATTCGCCAGAATTAAACGATAATGCTTCAATAGTATTAAAAATAGTGCATAAAAAATATGTTTATGCTATTGATATAGCTTATCATTACCGGGAATTTTAGTCAGCTGGCTGTGTAAACAATAACACACATAACCGCATTGTAATCACAAACCAGATCCAATAATATGACGTTTGGCTAGTGGATAAATTATTTTTTTTTTATAAATGTATACATATTTTTTATTTACATTGATAGCTAAGCACACAATCGGATAGATGTCAGTTCCGAGAATATCTGTAGTCAAGTGGAGACATCCGTTCCAGCACTGGATTTGTAAACGTTTGCTGATAAGAAACCGTTGCTTTATAGTGGTGTCTACGCCCCTAGGACACTATTTATAACAGCTAAGTGGGTACATAAAGCTAGGTGCATTAATCATGCATGGTACGCAGAAATCATATAATATATAGATTTCTTTTTTAGTTCAATTCAATATTTGCATTTGTCCTATCGTTAAGCAAACTTTGCATCATAAACTTGGGCCACCCTATAGTATATGTCTATATATGTTTGTATATATGCATGGTATGTAAATATGTAGGTGCTACAATTTTACAGCTGCTGACGTCACAACGGAGTTTGCGGGCAATTCGAAGGGGCCCACGGTTTTATTTGCATTTGTGTAAAATTTGTTTGACGTTTTTAGTTTTTTAGTTCTTTATTTATTGTATATAATATTTTGTTGAAGATATAGTTATTGCTATTGTTATTGCAATTTGATTATTATCTCTATCTATTGACGTCAATTTATTTTTGTTTTGTTCTCGCATGTGGATGCGGCTGACGTTGCGGGGGAGAAGGTCGACCATTGATCTCTCTCTCTCTCTCTCTCTCTCTATCTCTCACCCTCTCTCTCTCTTAATCTTTCTCTATATTTCGCTGGCTACATAATTATATTTTGTTTTGTTTTTTTTTGTGCTGTGTGCAGTACTTAGTCGTAATATGTTTATTTTTCGCTTAAAATTAACTTAAACTCTTGTGCGCGAAACAAAGAAACTACAGCAACAACAATAACAACAACAACAAACAATGCTATGAAACAAAAAAAATTCGCACATTGCGTCCTCGACAGCTTCGCAGAATTCATTTATCAGAGCTCCACGAACATTTGTTAATGCTGTTCAATTGTTTCTATTTTTCTGTCAAAAGACGAACGTCATTATACTCTGCCAGAAAGGCAAACGAAACTTTATCTTGCAATATGCAACAATTGCAGGAAATTGAAATTATATATATAATTATATTTAGTATTTATTTAAATTGAGTAAAAATAATTGATATATTGATTTATTGAAAAAAATTGACCTCAACATTTTTTAAAGATGCTAGGAAGATAAGCAAACTTTAATAATATAAAGATCGTATAATACTATATAGCTATATTTAATTATATTAAGCAAATAGTTAAAAATAATTCATTGAGTGAAAATAAATTATTTGTTTTGCTCTATTGAGCAAAGTTCGACAAGAAAAACATTTATTGTTCATGGTAGAAAGATAAAAAAAATTTTAATAAAAAAATGATTTTAATGATATAGAAACAATATTTACCCAGTCTAGACTGGAATTCGAGATATTTATTTTAATATTCAAAAGTTCTAAAAGCAAATTATAATTTTTTAAGGAATCTGAAATAAATTTTAATCTGAATCTGAATCAAATTTTAATTATTATTTTTAGAAACTTTTGATTTAATTTTTTGTCGTTTTTAAAAAACTTTTTGTAGGGTATATTAAATTCGTTGCATCTCTCATTGCTGTGTTATTGATATTTTAGCTATTTTGGCACATGTTTTGATTATTTTTTATGAAAATTAAAATGCGTTTGCTTGTAATTGACTCTGTGAGAGAGACAATGTGTGCTCTTCTCTGTTCAATGCTTTTTTGTCTGAGGCACGCTTTTCCTGGAAACGTGCGCTCATTGCCATTTCCAGCCATGCTCATCATTGTGCTGATGATGAGGTAATCTTTCTATTGTCGTGCGTTGGAGCAAAGAGCATTCCCATTCGCATTCGCATTCTGTGGCTTGGGTTGGGTCTGAACTCGTATCTGCCAGTCAGTCAATTACTCAATTTGATTTTGCAATTAACAGCTGTTTCGCAGAATGGACTCAAACACAGACAGAGAGACAGACAGACAGACTCTGGACATGGACACGCTGACTAAGGCACTTGAAATGCCTCCAGACTTGCGATGCGAAATTAACGCCTCCTGTGGCTGCTGGCAAAAACAGCTGTCTGGCCCTAATTGAAATTAGGATTGGCATCTGTTTACTTAGTGACTTGGAAAAGTGCAGTGGTTACATCGAGTTACATCGACAATCATTGCAAGTGCATTTGCACACACATTGTATCTGTATCTGTGTATCTGTGTGTGGTCTAACAGGAATTAAGCGAATAAGGTCTGTTGACCTATGATTAAATGGTAAATCAAAAATTAAGAAACTTTATATTGCATATAATTCTTCAATGGATATTCTCATAATTTAATTCGTTTAAAAAAACCCCGACTGCACCTGCAATAATTTATTAAATTATGCATATGACGAATATGTTTCAACTCATGATTGATGCTGCCCAACAGGCAATCTGAATACAGGTGTTTCGTTCGAATATTCGATTATGAATGGCATTCATGCGTCTTACTCAAATTACCGAAAAACCGAGTGTATTTATACCAAACAGCGCATTTAAAAATAATATTGTATGTGCAATTTAAAAATGGTGTGACATAAATCAATTCATGCGCTAATTAAAAACATGTTAATTGTGAAATATTCACGAAAAGAACAACAACATTGGCATATATGATAATTTACTGCACAATTCGTTGTATTTCATGTTTATTCATTCACAATTCAAACGCAAATAAAATTGACAAATGTGAGATTTAAAATAAATAACTCTTGACATATGCCACAGCGCAAGTATCTCAAACTGTATATGTGTATCTGAAAGATACAACTAGCTAGCAAAAAAGTCACCAACCAGTTTAGGCATCTGCGCTTTGTGACCTTCATGCTCATTATGATATCGCCAAAAGTTGCGCCAAATTTTAACAAAAGATGCTCAAATTAATGAGAAATAAGAGTGCTTGACTAGAAAATACCCTGCTTAAAAACTTTGCTTTAATTTTAATTTAGAAGTAATTACCAAAAGTCTATTATCTATTACGTGATTTTTTAGTTTTCAAAGGGGATTTTTTTTGTCATTGTTGTTTTTCACAAAATTAACTTTTGAAGCTCTCTATTTTAAATTGATTAAAACGATCAGATACTAGATGAATTTAATCAATTTTAAATAATTGAAGAGCTTCAAAAGTTAATTTTGTGAACTTCGAACAACAACAACAATGACAACAACGATACAAAAAATCCCCTTTTAAACGCTAAGAAACTACGTAATAGATAATAAACATTTGCAATGCACTTGTTAATGAAGTTAATGATGTTGTTGTGTGCGATTCGTGCCAAGGTGCAAGGGCCGTGCATCTAACAGATACCAAAAAGCAACTGCTGCTCACAGATGCGCCGACAACCAAAGGTAAAACCGAGAGAGAGAGAACGTGAGAGAGAGAGAGGGAGAGAGAAGGAAGCGTCAGCAGCGAAAATGCAAAGCAAAGCGCAATGTGTCAAAAACAAACGACGCAAGCAAAACAAATCAGCGAATAACAACAACTGCAATCGCAACAACAACAACAAAAGCAACAATAACAATTTTTGACGTCGTAACTTTGCTTCTTTTGGCACACTGGGGAAACGAGCGCATCTAATGAGGCCGACCCGCAGAAGTAGGCCCACAGGCCCAACCGCACGTCAACTTGAATAGAAACCTTAAGAATAGCCGATACAGAGATACCCTGTGAAGAGAAACAGATACAGATACAGGATGCAGATACAGGATGCAGATACAGATTTAGATGCAGATACAGATATAGGTACAGATACAGTATACAGTATACAGATATATATACATATACAGAGTAATCTAAAATACAATATTAAATTAAATACAAGAAACAAATAAAATTTGTTAAAATTATAAATTTTAAGTCAAACATAAAAAGAAATTTAAATTTTGTAATTGGGTTTTGTATTTAAAAATTTTGGAATGGAAAAAAAAAGTGTCTTAATTAGCTTTTGAAACTTGTATATTGATTTCAGTACACAACCCTGGATTCTAGTTTCTGAATTTAGTTTACATAAACTTAAATATCAAAACTAACAAATGTGTCACATAATTGCCTTAAAAATTGAGCATAGCCACAGTAATTAATTGAGTGTAGGGTGCAAAACAAACTGACGCAGCTCCAGCGATATCGTGACGTCTGACGCCAGCATTGTCGACGTTGGCTAATGAATGAATTCCGAGAAGCAAAGCGAACAAATCAAATACCTACCTATAGCTAGCTAGCGATACGCGCATGACAACTTGCTTTAACTGCACGCCCCTGCCTCCCCCTTGCACATTCTGAATTACCAAGTATTTTAGGTGCTGCATTTGTATTCTTCTCCCAACCTGAATCATTATCAACCAAATGGACATTTGCATCATTTGCTGCAATTCATCGTTGCTCCCCCAAGTTGCCAAAATTTTAAGCGAATTTCTGTTGCACTCCCAGGTTCCAGTTTGTCGGTGTTTACACACAGCCGAATAACGGTGCGGTCTGGGTGTCCAGGTTGATATATGATAATCGTCGGCACATGCTAGTTTGGCTGGGTGAATGTTCGTTCAGGTTCCAGTTTAATAAATTCTCCCAAAAAAAAAAATATAAACAACAATTGTGCGATTAAGCTTCAAGAACCGTTACTTTCGCAAATGTGTGTGTGTGTGTGTGTGTGTGTGTATTTTTAGCACAGCGGTTTTGAAATTTACAGGTGCGTTTCGTCATTGGCTCAAACGAAAGTTAAGAGTCGATCTAAACAGCTTTGAAGGCGGCGAGTGAAAGTGGATTTCTTACAGCCGAGTGACTCGGCAATAAATGTAGATTATATTGCGCTGTAAAATACCTAATTAGCTAAAAACAATTATTAGCCGCAAAATTGTGAAATGTGTTTTTTTTAGTCGACTGCTATAAATAGAAACGAATTTATGGCTTCAAATTTACAGTACAAGTTACGCTCAAATTTTATTTGTATTTTTTTTAACTCGCAAAATGTTGCAAATTTTAGATGTAAATGTTCTACATAATTTAAGAAAATTTGTATTTTTACAGAGCTTAAAAATTCTTGAACTTATTTTTTGTTTTTAAATACTTATTAGTTATAATGTATTATTCCATGGTTGCCTTTTAACCTGCTCGACGTCTGGCGATAATAAATTTTCTAAGCTTTGAAATACAAATATTGAAGTTTAGTTCGGATGCAAATCTAAAGAAATTAATATTAATGAGATACATATGTTAATAATAATATTCAGTCATATGTGGGCGATATAGTATTTTATAATTAATTAATTATTTTATAATTATTTTATATTCAATAGTAATATTAAAGTGTATTCAATTTCGGTCTATTTAATTGCTGTCTTGCTTAATTTGACATTTGCTTTGTCAGCTTTTTAAATTCCAAACTGAAACTCAATCTTAAATTCATATATTATATACATATTTATGTGTTTTGTTACGTATTTTGTTTGCCGTTATATTATTATTAATATTTGCAATTGGGTTAAGGAATTATTCCAACAGTTCTTGTTTTTATTGTACTTGTTTTTTATTGCATTTTTCTCACATTTTAATTTATAATCCTATTGTTGCTCCTGTTATTGTTGTACTTGAGGCAATTTTATTTTTTATTTTTTATTTGTGTCTTTTTTATTTGTTGTTTTTGTGGTTGTTTCTTGCATTATTTATATAAATTGTTACTGCTGACGGTTATTCGTCAATTTGTTAGCACATTTTGTTGTTGTTGCTGTTGTTGGCTTTTGTTTTTGTTGATATTGTGT
Organism: Drosophila micromelanica; assembly: GCA_004143825.1. Lineage (NCBI taxonomy): Eukaryota > Metazoa > Arthropoda > Insecta > Diptera > Drosophilidae > Drosophila > Drosophila micromelanica. The sequence goes on from SCDY01001345.1 coordinate 26,387, forward strand.
CTCATTGCCAGTCGTTTTTTGTGTTTTGATTACGCAAATTAAACGCGTCTAGACGGCCAGACGTCCAACCGAACGGTGGGCGGTGCCGTGAGACGAATGTAACGGTTGCCGTGGCAGGGGAACGGTGGGGGGGGGGGGGCAGTGTTGGCGGGGGGCAAGTAGGGTGGCTCGACCACCCAGCTCCGCTCAGGCAGACATTCTGACCGAGTGACCAATGGCTTATGCAATTGAACCTAGAATTATGGCAGCCATGGATTTATGTATTATTTTTTTCTCTCTCTTTCTGTTTCTTTTTTTTTACATTTTATTTTGGGTTTAATCGAGGCCGGGTCGAGGTGTTTATGTAATGGCACAAAACAAAAAGTTGGTCGTTAGGTCTTCGAGTGAAATTTGTTGTTGTTGTTGTTGTCTTTGTGGCAATTGTTATGTGGAATTCGCAGCGCCAACGAAATGCAAACAAAATAAATAAACGAGCGACCAATGTGCAAATAATTATGCGGAATTTCTGGCGTCAGAATAGCGTCGACTTGACAAAACGACAACGCTGCTCTTGGCCCTGGTCAGGGCTGAGATCTAATCTACGTGTGTACCCAAAGTACATATGCATATAGACATAAGTATATATACATATATGTACGTGCTTTCAATGCTCTAAAATGTAGAGCTTTTAAAAACATACATACATACATATATATCTACTAAGATATACATACGTATTAACTAAGCTATGTATTAAATGGTTGTCGCCTTTTTATACCCTTGATCAGGATCACTAGCCGAGTCTGTCTGTCCGTCTGTCTGTCTGACTGTCTGACTGTCTGTATGAACGCGCAGAATTCTAAAACTACAAAAGCTAGAAAGCTGATCTTGGACAGATCAAGTTTATTTCAAACGATCGATTATTCTTTCCGGTCCTTTTTTTTTATCGATATTTATCGTTTTTTGACTCGGTTTAGAGAGAATTCATCTAGACAACAAACCATTAACAAAAAGACCATCCTTATGAAAATCGGTTGAGATTTGCCAAAATTACAACTGGGAAAAGTTCAGACCTATCATTATATGGAAACACTAGGGTTTATATTCGAAAATTTTTACATGAATTTGGACCAAAAATTTTAAATTAACAAAAAGACCATCCTCGTTAAAATCGGTTGAGTTTTGGCAAAGTTACGACTGGGGAAAGTTGAGACATATCGTTATAGGGGAACACTAGGGTATATATTCGAAAATTTTTTACATGAATTCGGACCAAAATTGAATTGGTGGGAACTTATGGAATTCTAATGTTGTCATGAATATATGTATGCGTGTTCATATTCTATTTGTATAATAAAAAAACAAACATGAGTTGCAATGCTTTTTTCTATATTATTTGTTAATCAGCAAATTTTAGTCTTGCATATGTTATTTATAACAATTCTTTTTGGGAAGAATAATGATAAATACCCTTGTTGCCTTTTTTCATAGAAATGTAAGTTAAAAATACAAATGTAAATATACACACATAAACACATACATGTATTTTTTGAAATCCATAGAGAACGCTCATATCGCAATTTTAAGTGCAGAGCATTGCATATTCCCTGAAAAAAAAAACGCCAATGTATTTATTTGCGGTTTTTTGTTATTTTTATTGTGGCTGGCTTTATTTTTCTGAGAAAATTTGACGCGTACGTGTGACATATTTTTCTGGAGGCGCCGCCGATAAGGCGCTCAGACGGCAACAGTAACAACAACAATCGGCGACAACAATCCCACAGATACAGATACAGATACAGATACAGATACAGATACAGATACAGATACCGATACCGATACCAGGCACCGGCAATGGCACTGGCCCTGGTACTGGCACTGGCACTGCCAGTTGTCGTTGTTGTTATTGTTATTGTTGTGGGTATATAGTAGTTGGCATACTGGATATATATATTCGTGGTTGGCATTCAAGCGCCGCCTGTTGAAATTGTGAGTTCCCCTTCAATCGCGAAATACACGTCTTTGTCCGAGCAGCCGCCATCAACAATCTTTGTTGTAAATAATTACGGCAAAGTCGCATAAAACGCAAATTGTGACTAATAAAAAAATGACGACGACAACGACGATGTCAAGTGGAAGGCACATACTTCAGCTGTACTGGGGAATTTCGCGTGGGGATTCCGGGCCCAGAGTCGATAAATCGCAATCGATGCGTATGATTTATGCAGGTTTATACACTCAACAAAAATTTGTAAGTGCTTTAATTTTGAGCATTAATCCTTTCAAGATTTAAATTTAAAAATTTTGAAAAAAAAAGTATTTTTATCGACTAACTTTTACTATAAAAAACTTTAAATACCTGATATAAATACTGTTGGGAAATCAAGAAAATGTTTTACTTCCTTTGAAAACATTTTATGTTTGCTTGTATAATTAATATTATTATAAGGACGTGATTTAAATTTGCTAAATTTTTGATCATAAGCTCGCCAAAAACATTTAAGTTTCTTTAAGTTTTGGGTCCAAATCCTGCCAAGATATAACATAAAAATATAAAGTTTTAAAAATTTAAAATACAAGTCGTAAATACTATTAAATACCAAAGAATACATAAATACTATAAAATACTATAAATACTATAAAAATTAAAATTTAAAAAAATATAAAATAGCAAATTTTTTATTTAATTTTTGATCAATTTTAGAATCGTATATGATTAATATTAAACTTAGACGTATACAAAAACACTTTCAGTCTTAAATAAAACTTATTAAAATTTAAAGCGCTTTCTTTTAGTGTATTTACATAAGTAAATTACATTAAAAATCGGAAAACAATGAGATTGCGAGCAAGGAGCAGCGGTGTATCCGAAGGTCGTTAGCCGGCAACGACCACGCGCGTCCTGTTGGATAATTAAGTTGGGGCTCAACCTCAACCTAAATAGAAGTGGAACCAAGTACACAACTGGGCGGTCATATCACTTACTTGTGTTTCCGTCGCCTTTGTGGGCGCTTTAATTGCCACAGCCAGCCAAAAGAGAACTGGACGTGAGCTGGCCCAGAATATAGACAACCAGAGTGGAGCAAAGGGGAGCAGGGCGCATAAAGTGAATGTCGTATCAAAATGTGCAGTTTGTGTTTATTCAGCGTAAAATGAAATTATCATCGTCATATTCAATTATACTCCGAGTGCATGAGGACCAACTTCCCCTATTCTCCTCGATGTGGTCTCAGACCATCTACTCAGCTGCGCCTGTTCGTTGACCCGCTTATCCCTGTGGGCGCTGTGAAGGACGCGCCCGAAACAAGCATCTGTGTCTGTCCGTATAAGCAAACGAATATATGTATCTATATGTATGTACGTACAAAAGGATTGTCGGATTGTGTCTGGACTGGGCCGTAGGCGTTGAACTGCTGTTTGTTTGTAGATTGAGGTTGCTCATGCGGATAAACTGGCCAAATTGAATTGAATTAAAATTCAACTGCAACATTTCAAATATCCGCAGTGGCAACAAATTACCAATTCACAAACACATAATTTTGTCATATCGAAACCTTTAATTATCTCTTTACCAGTGAAATTGTTGATATTTTAATTAAAGCGGCACTTCATAAATAATTTAAAATATAATTTTTCTTTTATTTCTCACTTTTTTACAGCTTTTTATTTTAATTGTCATTCATGTAGAATATTTTTAATTTTTAGCATGGCCTTTCCATGCGATTCTCAAGACACCAAGTAAGTTAGTTTATAATAATAAAATAGATAGTAATATCTAACCAAATTGAATTGAATTAAAATTCAACTGCAACATTTTAAATATCCGCAAAATGATAAATATCCCAAATTACCAATTCACAAACACATAATTTTGTCATATTTAAACCTTTGATTATCTTCTTACCAGAGAAATGGTTCATATTTCAATTAAAGCGGTTCTTCGTAAATAATTTATAAAGTAATTGAATAAACATAATTTTTTATTTTTTATAATATTTTCTTGTAAACTCATATAGTTTTTTTTCGATTTTCAGCTGGCCTTTCTACGCGATTCTCAAGAAATCAAGTAAGTAAGTTCTTAATAAGTTCATAATAATAAAATAGGTAATAATCTCTTTTACATCCGTATTACAATTTGTTTTAAGTATGACAATTAATATTTATATAAAATGCGATATTTATGCTGTCTTAATGCACAACAAACCTATTAAAAACTATAAAAGCGCAGTCAATAAACACACACATTTGGGCCGTAGCGTAGTTATGGCCCATGTACGCCACTTGTAAATGGGCTTCCTCATCTCTAACAGGCAGCTCCAATTTCGTGTGGATGTCGCCAAATGAGGCGTGGCACTTTTGCGGGGGATGGGAGGTGGATAAAAGTAAATTTAAAAAATTACACGCGCAATGATTTTTATTGCATTTGATGAACATTTAATTTTGATTTAATTTTTAATGAGATTTACGGCCTGAACTGCGTTGTGTTTTTTTATTTTATTATTTTGTTTTGCTTGCCTTGTTTTTGGGCCTGTCAGAATAACTTTGTGAGTGATGTTGTTATACCCTGAACCCATTGAAAATGGGTGAAACAGGGTATTATGGTTTTGTTGAAATGTATGTAACAGGTAGAAGGAGGCATCTCCGACCCCATA
>SCDY01001346.1:0-31011 GCA_004143825.1 Drosophila micromelanica
AGTCTGTGGTATTTGATTTGCGGCTTTTACGGTTTTATCGATATTGGAATGTTCTAAATTCTTCGTATGCTTTACGCGAACAGAATAAAATAAATTTGGTATCTCTAGAGCTTATAGTTTAGGAGTGCTTAAAAAACCGAGTCAAAAAAGCGATTAATATCGATAATAATAAATCGAAAAGAGTTATTGATCTTTAGAAATAAAATTAATCTGCGTATGGTATGTACGAACCAAATGAGTCCATGATCAGCTTTCTAGCTTTTGTAGTCTCTGAAATCGACGCGTTCATACAGACAGACAGACAGACAGACAGACAAACGGACAAACAGACAGACAGACGGACATGGTTTAATCGACTCGTCTAGTGATGCTGATCAAGAATATATATACTATATGGGGTCGGAGATGCTTCCTTCTGCCTGTTACATACATTTGCACAAAACCATTATACCTTTTTTACCCATTTTCAATGGGTTCAGGGTATAAAGAGTAACTTTTAACTTATTCATCAGAAATAATTTATTCCGTTGGTGCTTAAATAAAAACACAACAACATTCCTTACTCGAAACACTAATTGAATACATATATGATGAATTTCGTTGAAAGGTTGATGGCAAAACAATTAAGGCGCAAATTTGGGATACGGCCGGACAGGAGCGTTATCGGGCCATCACCTCTGCATATTATCGCGGTGCTGTTGGGGCGCTGCTCGTCTACGACATTGCCAAGCATTTGACGTACGAGAATGTGGAGCGATGGCTGCGAGAGCTGCGCGATCATGCCGATCAGAATATTGTAATCATGCTGGTGGGCAACAAGTCCGATTTGCGGCATTTGCGCTCGGTGCCGACGGATGAGGCGAAACTGTTTGCAGAGCGCAACGGTTTGAGTTTCATTGAAACATCGGCCCTGGACTCGACAAACGTTGAAACCGCATTCCAAAATATACTCACAGGTGAGAAAGAAATCTTTGAGCAATTTCCATATACTTTACTATTAAATTTGCATTCTCTTTTTTAGAGATCTATCGCATTGTGTCGCAGAAACAAATTAGAGATCCTCCTGAAGGTGATGTCATTCGCCCCTCAAATGTGGAGCCCATCGATGTTAAGCCGACTGTCACAGCCGATGTTCGTAAGCAGTGCTGTCAGTGACCGCCCCAAGGATTCGCCGAGGCAGCATCAGCAGCAGCCCCCCGCAACAACAGCCAGAACAGCAATAGCAAGAGCAACAACAATTACAACTACAACAACGGCATTAGATGTTATTTTTTAAACCACAGCCACGAGCAGTTTGTCATATATGCATTAAAAAAATCAGCAATAATATAAACAAGAACAACAACAAGAAAAGGAATACGAAAAAGAACAACACCAACCGCAACATCAACATCCGGCTGTAGTTAACTGCAGTTTAAACTGAAGTTTTATATATATACATATAAATATCTCTCGCATAAAACGTCGATAGCTCTTCGATGTCTGAAAACAAAAAAAAAAACGAAAGAAAAACGAAACACTAAAACACTCCAAATTCAGTTTAAGCTGTAGCTGTAACTATAATTTATATAAATATACATAAATGCTAATATTAAAAATATTAATATTAATTTCCGCAACAAAAATATATAGTTGTAATTTTCAAAGAAAACAAAAACAAATATTGCTACGTACGTTCGGTTAGGCGGCGCATTGTTTTTCCAGCAAAATTAGGCATATTCAACATACCATATATCGAACACTCTCGTCTTGGCCTCTGTTTTATTATTGTCTATATTATATTGAATACCCCTAATCATACTTTACCCGATTTGTTGTCAACGTCGGAGATGCTCTTGTCGTTGCGAACTGTCTTTTTCTTTTGGTTACTGTAATAACTTTTTTACGTATGAAATAAAAGTGAAACCTAATTCTATAAATTGCAATTAGTTTAAGCATTAAATAGACATAGAAACCAAATTGCATATGCAGAAATTTTTACATCTATTGAACATTAATCATTGAAAACACCGAAATCTTGAAAAACTAGCTGATAAAAAACAAAACAAAAAAACAGTTGTAAAACTATAAATGCGGAAAAGGCAACGGCAACATAGAAAAACAAAAATCATCATTTGTGTTTTTACTATGTTGTGTGTGATTAAATAAATATAATTTAAATAAATCAAGCTTATACTTGTGAACAATTTGTTATTTTTATATACAGCTGGAGTACGTTTCAAAGTGTCGCGCCAAAGTAATTGCGAGTTCAGGCCACTCTGAATTGGGGTATGTAAACTTATCGATATATCGATAGACAGTGTCAGTATATCTATTGAATTCTTAACGCACTGGACACGTGCGGTCGCTGTGTATTTTTGAATTGTTAAAATAAAACAAAAAGAAAGATGGGACGCAGCAAGAAAGTCCATCCGAAAACGCGTACAGCGGCCTTTAAGGCCAGCGAACCTAGCGAAATTGTAGAGGCGCCGCACTCCTTTATCATCCATCGCGGCCTGTCCTGCCCGTATATCACAGATCTGACACTCGATTTTCGCCGCATCATGGAGCCCTTTACGGCATCCAATTTGCGTGAGAAGAAAATAAATCGCATCAAGGATTTCATTAGCCTGAGCAGCTTCTTTCACGTCTCCCACATGGGCATCTTCAACAAGGCCTCCACGCAGCTATCCTTTAAAGTGCTGCGCTTGCCGCGTGGCCCCTCGCTTACGTTTAAGGTAGATTTTGAAAACTAATCCTTGATGGACGTTCCTGATTGCCATTTTGCTTTTGTTAGGTGCATCAGTTTACGCTCGCTCGTGACGTCATCTCGTGCAGCAAGAAGCAAATGTTTGACGTTGATCATTTCAAGCATGCCCCGCTCGTCATCATGAACAACTTTAGTGGCGATGGGAAACACTTGAAACTGATGGCCACAACATTTCAGAACATGTTCCCATCGATCAATTTGGCCCAGGTGAACATCGATACCATACGCCGTTGTGTGCTCTTCTCGTACAATCCCGAAACGAAACTCGTGGAAATGCGCCACTATTCAGTGCAGGTGGTGCCCGTGGGTCTAAAGCGGGCGGTGCAGAAAATAGTCAGCGGTACCGTGCCGAATCTTAACAAATGCGATGAAGTAGTTGATTTTGTGACGAGGTAAATTAACATATTCCCATTTATCTCCTGATCATAATATTCTTATTCATCTTGTCTGGGGTTGTAGGGATGGTTATGCCTCGGAATCGGAGGCCGAGGATGATGAGCAATCGCATGTGGTGCTGGCGCAAACACTGAAGAGCAAGGGTAACCTGGAGGATCACAAGAGTTCGGTGAAGCTGCACGAAATCGGACCACGTCTGACAATGCAGCTTATGAAGATTGAGGAGGGCCTATTGACCGGCGAAGTGCTTTATCACGATCACGTCATTAAAACCGAAGACGAAAAGGAGACCCTGCGTAAATTAATTGAAAAGAAACGGAAACTGAAAGAGCAACGCAAGAAGCAACAGACCGAGAATCGTGCACGCAATTTGCAGCTAAAGAAAGAGGAAAATCGTGCGGCAAAACGGGAAGAGGCCGCAGATAATGCCAGCGATGCTGACGATGATGCACAATATTACAAGGACGAGGTGGGCGAGGAGCCCGACGAAGGTGAGCAATCGTCATTGCAATCTGTATATGGTATTATTGACTTATAATATTCCCATTTTGTACAGAACTATTTAAACCAGACAACACATCTTCACGGAAGCGAACCAAACTACCCGGCGGCATGAAGTACAAAAACAAGAAAGCGAAATTGGACACGAAAAAGACCCCAACGAAGAAGCCAAAGTCAAAGTAGCGCCCATTTAAGCTAATTATAAGCTATTTTTATTAAATGCCTAGAAGTTAATTACTGCGTTTTATTAACTAGCCTAATTAACTGAACATGCGCTGCACCAACTGTTTGTAGTTGGCGTTGCTATTCTTCCGGCTGGCCTCAATATTATCACGCAATTTACTAAACTCGCGCTTCTCCTCATAGTTGGGCACACGCTCGATGGTTTGCAGCGCCTTCTCGAATTCCTTCAGATGAAAATAGGCCAATGCACGCCGATAAACGCTCTTCTCACTGGGCTGCTCGAGTGCCTCCACAAACTCGGTGTGGTATATGACGTGCTCGTACCGCTGCTCCTGCAGCAAACAGGCGGCCAAATTCGTTTGGATTTGCACAAACAATGCCTCCAGCTCCTTGCCCGCAATGCCATTCGTCGTGACGTCCAGCTTATCGAAGGGTTTGTATGTGATTAGCAGCTTGGCTGCACGCGAGAAATAATCGCAGGCAAATTTTGGATACGCCTTGAACATGGCTACTCCTCGCTCCTTATAGCCCAGTGCCAGAGCAAAGATTTCGGCTGCATTCAATTTCTCCAGTTGTCTGTTGCTGACGATGCGGTCCAGCTTCAGCTCAAATTCCAAACGTTCGCCGGATTTTGTTGTAATGCTGCACACACTGGTTTCGCCGGCAATAAACTGCTGCAGTAACAGCTCCAGATAGCAATCAATTGGCGTCACAGCAGTGCCCATTTCCAAGGTGTGTTGCTGCATCTCTTCGCTGGCCAGGTATTTGCTTGGTCTGGAGCCCAAGTTTGGGCACGGTTTGTTCAATGTGAACAGCACTGTGCTCACCGCCAGGGGCTTTTCGACATTTTGCAATTGTAGGCTCAGCACCTTCTTGTGTAGGCCACGCACCGAATCGTTCCATTCGTTGCCAATGTACCAGTCCATAGCTACAAAATAAAGTTCAATAAATTATAAAATTCCGACATTATTTTAAGCTTCTTGTACTTATGTTACACTCAAATGGGAATGCTAATATTAAAAACAGTGTGACCGCAACAGCAAATAAAAAGCGCACAGTTTGAGTGAACACTGCTGTTAGTAAAATTTTGTTTTTACGTTCTTGTTTTAACAATAAGTTGTTACTTAATGAAGCTCTTAATTAAATGTTGTTTTTACGTTCTCATTTTAAAAATAAGCTGTTACATAAATCAGCAATGATTTTCTCATAATAATCTCATTAATAATCATTAAGTAGAAACAATTAAATTGTCTTATATTTTTCAATCAGTGTCAGTTAGAGTTGCACTATTCAAGTGACCCGCACTGTAAACAAACATATGTTAACATGCATAAAATCCGATCGCAACTTATCCAAAATGCCAAAAGCCTTACTCAACTGTTACACAGCGTCAAGATGAGTTCGCAGCCCAGCGTTTATGTGACCCGTCCCGATTTTGACAATGATGGATTGCAAATATTGCGTAAGAGGTTGTTTTTTTTTTGTTTTTCTTACAACCGTTGCCGTTTCAAGACATTTTACACTTTTACCCTTGAACTTGCGGCAGTTGCGATGTGACCAGCTGGACGGAGGCTCTGCCAGTGCCACGCGACGAGCTGCTGCGTCAGGTTAGGGGCAAGGATGCCCTGTACTGCGCACTGACAGACCGGATTGATGCCGCTGTGCTGGATGCGGCTGGCGAGCAGTTAAAGTGCGTGTCGACCATATCAGTGGGCTATGAACACATCGATGTGCAGGAGTGCAGGAAGCGTGGCATACGTGTTGGCTACACGCCCGACGTTTTGACCGACGCCACCGCCGAGCTGACCCTGGCCCTGCTGCTGGCCACGAACCGGCGCCTGTTCGAGGCCAACAAACAGGTGTACAACGGCGGCTGGAAATCGTGGGCGCCCATGTGGATGTGCGGACAAGGCTTAAAGAATTCGCGTGTCGGCTTATATGGCTTTGGGCGCATTGGCCAGGAGATTGCAGCACGCATTCAGCCGTTTAAGCCGGCCCAGATAACCTATACGACCCGCACGGAAAGGCCAGAAGAGGCCGCAAAGGTTAATGCCCAGAAAGTGGACTTTGAACAAATGCTCCGCTTATCGGACTTTATTGTTGTCTGCTGTGCTTTAACTCCTGAAACCAAGGAGATTTTCAATGCGGCTGCCTTTGAGAAAATGAAGCCGAACTGCATTTTTATAAACACGGCGCGCGGCGGTGTCGTGGATCAAAATGCGCTTTATGAAGCGCTGCACTCGAAACGCATTCTGGCTGCGGGCTTGGATGTCACCACGCCGGAACCACTGCCCGTTGATGATCCGCTGCTGAAATTGGAAAATATTGTCGTTCTGCCGCATATAGGCAGCGCAGACGTCGAGACACGCAAAGAGATGTCCCGCATTACGGCCAGAAATATTTTGGCTGCGCTCGAAGGCGGTAAGATGGAGGCCGAGGTGCTGTGAATTAATACACGTTAAATGCTTAAAAAACTTACCTAAAAAATATATTCGTCAATGCCAATGTCAAAATGTCTCTGATATCTTAAATAATTAAGTAATAAAATTATAACATCAAATTTGAACACACCACCTTTTAATATGCGATAACTAGTAATTGATCGTATTTTCGAATAATACGTGGTATAAAAATGTTGCAATTTAAGAAATAACATTAAAATTGCCACACTACTAAGAAAAACTGCAAATCCAAATTAAATATAACATTTGCGCCAAATAAAATCCGATATTAATTTTCACATGTTATCGCCAATAAAAAAAAAACATTCATCTGTTCATCTCAAAGTGTTACCGATAGTCTCAGTTTCTTCACATTGGCGCTCATTTGGCACTGTTAAACAATAATTTGTTGTTTATTTATTTTTAGCAATATAACTACATCGATATAACAAATCGATTTCTCGTGCAAAACTACATAGATGAACCTATATAGGTAAAACTCCCATTTATTTTGGACCTTTATTAACTGTTTTCGATAGCTGTTAACTTTTCTGTTAAAACTCAACATTATTTAGTAAATTAGCAGCTGCTAAATTTAAAATCGCTCGTTTCCACAGCTAGAACAAATGGTTTTCATAAGTCGAAAAGGCTGATGGAATTAATAAAGTTTATTCTCCAATCACATAAACACATAAAAGTTGTTTACTGATAGAAAAAACTAAATGTTTGTGCTCCCTGTTTTTAACAGCTGAGCAATATGTTAAGTTAACAGCATGCGCCATTTTTACTCGTTCTTTCTTTTTGCTGTTTCAGCGCGTGGCAGTTGTGTGTCCCGGTTCGGCTCAGTTATAAATTGCAATTTTGCAAAGAATTTTAACTCCCAACTTCTAAAACAACAACGCCAAGATGAAAATCTACAAGGATATTATTACCGGTGACGAGATGTTCGCCGACACCTACAAGATGAAACTGGTCGACGAGGTTATCTACGAAGTCTATGGAAAATTAGTCAGTCGCACACAGGGCGATGTTAAAATTGAAGGTTTCAATCCATCGGCCGAAGAAGTGGATGAAGGCACAGAAGCGAATGTGGAATCTGGCGTTGATGTCGTCTTGAATCATCGTCTGCAGGAATCTTTCGCTTTTGGCGATAAAAAATCCTACACCCTCTACCTGAAGGATTACATGAAGAAGGTGCTGGAAAAGCTGCAGGAGAATTCACCCGATCAGGTGGATGTGTTCAAGACCAACATGAACAAAGCCATGAAAGAAATTCTGGGCCGATTCAAGGAATTGCAGTTCTTCACCGGCGAGTCCATGGATGTCGACGGCATGGTGGCCATGTGTGAATACCGTGAAATCAATGGCGAAAATGTTCCCGTTTTAATGTTCTTTAAGCACGGCCTTGAAGAAGAGAAATGCTAAACTCCTCCATTCGGTGCGTGTCTCTATTTTGTGGCTTGCATTGTGGCAGCAACATCATCAAAAACATCAACAACAACAACGACAACAAGCAAGACCCAATGCTCACAAAAGCAAGGGCCATCAGGGTATATACACAGACAGCAGACACATACTCACGCATACCTATGCATATTTCTAGCGGATTTTTAGTTACAGTTCTTTTTCCATTTGGCAGCCTTTCAAATTTGTGTATGTCCAAATTTTTGATATAAGTTAATTATGATTGATTTCGATGTATTATTTAGAATCGATGGATTTAACTGTTCTTTGTATGAAACGAGCAAAATTTGCAGTTGTAGCAGAGGGTCAACCGGGAAGATGAAATTGACCTCACATTGTCTGCCAAAAGGCAGACATTAGCTAAAAATAACTAAATTATGGTATATAACTATTAGAAAAACAGCGTAATTTAATATTTTTATAACAACTCAACTTTTGTATACTTTCGTTTACGTCTTAAATACGGATTGTCAAGAAAAAAACAACGATAACCAAAATAAGTAAGAAAATTTGTATGTAAAAACAAAAATATTAAACGGAAACCATATATGCAAACTGCAAACTTAAATTTTTCCTTTTTTTCTCGTTTCACCCTGTCGGATCAAATGTAGCGTAAGCACAGCTGAGAATACATTGCAGCTGCTCTCGCAACGACTGACGTCTCGGAATATTATGTTTTTTTTTTTTTTTGGGTGCCAATGATTCAGCCAAGGTCTGCAATGTTCTGGCAACCAAAAAGTTATTGACCTTTGACAATGATTCACACGAATAAATGTAAAATGTTAATTGGTCAGTGCCATGCGCAGTAACAAACATTCGAGTCTGTTGGTATTTTTGCAATGCTGTTAAATGTGTCCCACATTGCACCATTCAACGTAACCTCAATCAGCTGCATACTGTGCTGTCTTAGCTGTGCAATGTATAAACGTGCCTTCATACATACTAGTATATTTGCATGTGTATGTGTGTGTATAAACATAAATGTTTACCGTATATACGGTATCTTCGAGGTGACTTTCTTTGTCGTCTAGCTATAGCTGTGATTCACACACATGTATAGACGAAACGATAGGCATGTACATATGTACGTACGCACACCTACATACAAACGCACGTGTATACCTGTTAGATCGCGTGTGGCTTTGGGTACAGTAAACGCTGCTATGTAGAAATTTACTAGACAGAAATTTTAGAAGGGGCTTTGATTTGTTGTTTCCTTGAACAATATCAAAAAATGTTTTTAATAAGAAATATTGAATATAAGAAATATTGAATAATTGTATAACAAATAAAACGATGCTGAATATAAATGATATATAAACTTTACTTAAAAAATAAAAAAATATTACAACAAAATTGAATTAATTGAAATTTTGGTCAGTTGTGTACTAAAAAATGAGGTTTTGGTATATTTGTACAGTTGTAGGAGTAATATAGCAAGACTACAAAATCTTAATTAATTTAATTTTTGAAGCTCAATTTTTTGTAATCAACGGATTTTAAAATAAATTTAGGTTTTTTAATAATTTATTGTTCTGGGATACTCACTTCTTATCGTTATTGACACTCCTCTCATTTTATCATTGTTGGTACAACAATTTTTAAATTCTTTCCTGGTTTATATTTAAGAATATATTGCCTTACTTTCTACCGCCTAATACTGATTAATTGTCAAAAACTCTATCAATTTCGAAAATTTCAACTGATTTTAAAGTTTAAAGTTTTTTTACATATACATATGTAAATATAATTAGAGGTGAACAAATGTACCTTAAAAGCGGAACCTTTGTCTATTTATAGCTGTGTAGGAAAACACACAAAACGCACGTGCGCACCTGTTTGATCACGTGTTGCTTTAAATACAGTGAACACTACCTAAGAACGCTTATAAAAAATATTAGAATGCGTGTGTATATTAAAATTAAAATTGTATACCCTGTACCTACCAAGAAAGGGTATATGAGTTTTGTGATGTAACAGACTGAGGGAACATATCCCACCAGATAAAGTAAATATATAATAATTGCCACCCTCTTCCAGGATTCGATTTTAAGCAAGATTAGACTTGCCCTTCTTCGTTGTATTTAGCGATAAGATGATTTTTTGAAAAAGTATTTGAAGTATCTTGAAGATCTTGTTCTTGTGAGCCCAATCCGAATTTAAAAAAACACAATCCAATTATTTGTTGTATAAAAACGCTATTAACAAGTTCTATTTTATTTCGTACATAATTTTGATGCTGGAGAACTGTGGCTTTCAATTGCAATTCTTTCGCAGTTCCATTTCAGCAATGGAGTTTGGGAAGTATTTGTTGATTTTTTTTTTTCAGTCAAATTCATTCATGTGTATATTAAATAGCTTTGTTCTTTTAAGTTAAATAAAAAAGTAGACTTAATAGTTGCATGTACTATTTTGAATGCACAAGTTGGGCCTTACATATATTACAATTAAACTAAGTTTTTGTATAGGCAGCTGTTGCTGCATTGTTGCACTACGTTCACTTTGTTTTCGCTTCGATTGATACTGGAATGAACCATTTAACAAGTTGGAAAAAATAAGTTAACAAAAAAATTATCCGAAATTACTCGTAAAAGTTTAGATTACACTTTACAGCTGTTATATTGTTTGCTGTTTTGTTTATAGCTCACTCAGCCTAAGAAACTAAAATTTAGGTAAAAAAAGCGCAATCATCATCGTACTACAAATACATATACATCGTACTACATACATACACACTGCTGCTCAATATACATAGTTGTCATACATATATATAAACATATAGATAATATATATATAGACAAGAAGATGCAGGAGCGCCGCTCATCACACATAATCGAGCTGTATATAGATCTGTTTCACGCCCACCGCCTCGAAGATCATGCGCGTATGCGTTACCACGTATGTTGGATCAACATTTTTGGACACCTCCAGCTTGATGGCGCCCACATACACATCGGAGCAGAGCGTCCAAAAGTGCGGCTCCTGCACCGAATAGACGCCGGCTAGGCCGGTCACCTTTTGGTAGCACTGCAGTAGGGAACGATCCAAGGCCGACGGCTGGCGTTGCATCAATATCAGTATGGACTCTTTGATCAGACTGAGCACGCTGAGCGCGATTAGTAGCGCTATGAAAATTGAACAAATCGGATCCGCAATCATCCAGCCAAACATTTGCATTAGTACGGCCGAAATGATGACACCCACCGAGCCGAGCGTATCGGCGAGAATGTGCAGAAAGACGCCGCGCATGATTTGTGAATTGCTGCCACTGCTAAGATCATGCGAGTGCCCGTGCCCGCCGTGATCATGCGAATGCCCGTGACCTGTGCCCACATAGAATGTTACAAATTGGCTCCAATAGGGTACGAGTGTTAACGTCAACTTACCATTGTCCAGCGAGATAGCCTGATGATTGTGATTGCTGTGATCATTGTGGCTATGGGAATGTCCATGGCTGGAGCCGCCGCCGCCGTGTGAGTGTCCATGTCCACCGCCGCCACCGTGTGAGTGGCCATGACCACCATGATTGAAGGCATAGATGCCAACGAGATTGACGAGCAACCCCAGCACAGACACCACAAATAAACGCTCGTGCTTCACCTCTGGCGGCTCTATCAGACGCTCCACGCCCTCGGACAGTATGAAAAATGCAATGAAGAGCAGGAACAAACTGTTCACAAAGCCCGCCAGAACCTCGGCACGCACATAGCCGTATGAGAACTTATCATTGGCCTTCCATTTCGTAATTACCGAAGCAGCCAGGCCGGCCAGCAGACCCGTGCAGTCGAAGAACATGTGAAACGAGTCCGAGATCAGACCTAGACAGATAAGGTAAATAAAGTTAAGTTAATGCCATGGCAGAAGATAATACTGTGCTTCTGGCTAACCCAAACTGTTTGTCCAAATGCCATAGAAGAGCTCGACGAACGCAAAGCTTAAGTTGAGCAATAGGAATAGAAATAAATTGCGGGAGTTGCGATCGGAGAATATAAGTCGCTTCCAGCTATTTAGCTTCTCCTTGACGCGATAGCCGAAATTGCTGCGATCCTTGTGTGTTAACGGTATCATGTTGGCGGCAATGTCAATAGCGTGCGATGGCCTAAAAAAATTACAATTAAACAATTAAACCAACAGACTTTACGCCTGTTATCACAAACACACATAATTCAGTTTTTTGTTGTTGCAAATTGTTTGCATACGTGGTATTATCGCTGGATTTAGCTCTGGGCCCACTCCAGCTGCTGCTGCTAAACGCTCAACACTTGTGCTAAAGAATTTCTCTGCAGCGGCGGGTACCTTTTTTTTAGTGCACGCAACGCTTCCTGCTACGTCGACGAGCCGATCTGACGGCCGCTTATTTGCACAGGTGTTGACAGTGCCTTTGTTGTTGTTGGTTTTTTGTATTGTTTTACTTAGCACTTTCAATTTAATTCATTTTTTGAAAATCAGTCGAAAAGACTATTCCCGCACCAATTTGCCGTGTTGTCATCAAAATATACGTCAGTGTTACCCAGTAAACATTGATTATGTTATAAATGTTGACAGGGTTGCACAACTAACAGAATTGACATTCACACAAAACTATCGTAGACGCAAAACTACAAATGATTTTATGCTATATGTCAACAAGTATTATTTGTATGCATCTTAAAAATAGTTAATTAAATAAACTATTTATATTTTAATTTGTAAATATTTGCTTACAAATTTAAGTAGTTTGCATAATCATAAAATTATTGCGATTTAAACAGCTTCATTCCTGGGCGTGTCACGAGCAATACACAACACACGCTTACCTACACGTACCAATTCAAAACATCTGTACCAACCGCAACAATATTGAAAAACATAAAAATAATTTACACACATGTTCCTTAGATCAAAAAGCAAGTTTATTCAACATTCTACTACACATAGCAGAGCCCTTGTACTTTCCATACAATTAATTGTTATATTGTAAATGAACGAGCGACACTGTAGATGTGCGGTAAAATCACTTTACGCCTCATCACCCTTGGTTGCACGTGTGTAGATGACCTGGGAATGATGTTGCACGACCTGCTTGATCAGACCTGAAAGAAAATGTAAACGAACATGTTTGAATATATGGAATATATGAAACAGAGTGCGAAGTAATTGCTTACCCTTTTCGCGCAACTCAATCAGAGCACGCTTGGCCAAAGAGCCACGGATCTTCAAGCGCTCAGAGACAACTGAGGGTGTGATCAGCTTGTAGGCAGGCACTTCCTTGTACAATTTCTCATAGGTGGCCTTATCGAACAGAACTTGATTGTTCAGCTTATCCCTGACTTTGCCTTTGGACCACTTCTTCTTCTTGGCCTTGCCGCCGCCGGAGCCCTCCTTCTTCTTTTGTGTCTTTTGCGGCTGCTTGGCCGACGACTTTGCGTCCTTCTTAGGCGGCTGTAGCAAACAATAAATGAAACAAAATAAGTTACTTTATAATTTATTTCAATGTAAAATATATGCACATATCATTGTAGAACCTTCGCTTTCGAGGTTATGACGCTCTCATGTTTGTTTGCTGCACGGATTGCGCGTTTACTACATTCTTAATGCAGGAACCGCAGCATATTTCATAACATAATAGTTTCGCTGAAGTTTGTTATAGTAAAACACACACTTAATTGCCATTTTCACATCAAAAACAATTTATTTTTATTAAAAAACCATAGCAGCCGAACTCACCATCGTGAAAACCCAATGCAGAAAGATGGAGGACGGAAACTGACAGAGTTACCACACATCGTTAAAATAAACAGAGCTGCATGTACATTTATCGCCATCTGGCATTACCGACAATCGATAGAGTGTGCAAAAGCGGCAACCCACTCAGCTTGCTTGGCGTGTGTTCATTTAATTTCGCCAGATAATTTCATCGTGTCTTAAAATTCGTCAAGCATTCTTGTACTTGTCAAATGCTATAGAAAAAAGATAAAGCACGTGTCGTCTGCCGTCAACAAATAAGATCACAACGAAACAATGGATCGCCGCTACAGTACAAGCAACTCGCCGCAATTAACAAAACCCATTGCGGAGTCCACATGGATTGATGATGGTATGCCCAGGTATGTAGCAAGGTTAATCCAAAGCGTTTATGTATATGTACATATCTTATTAACACAATCTTGCAGCACACATCGGCCAACGGTGCATCAGCTGCAGAAGAACTTTATTCCCAGGGACCGCAGCAACTCGAGTATTTGTTTCAGCAATAGCTATACAAATGGTACGCCACAGAACCGCAGCCTGCTTCAGATATCCAGGACTTCGACGAGTGTATCTAAAATGGCACGTCAGAAGTTGAATCTCAGCCAGCTGGATCCCAAGTGAGTAACTCTTTGTTTATACTATTAATTAAAATATATTATAAACGTATTGAATTTTCTGCTGTTCATAGAATCTTTGCCGATGTGCACAGCAGCGGCCTGGCTTCTCGCATTGTTGACTATCAGAGGGAGAGCAGTCGTGGCCTGCAACGGAGCATCTCCTTTAACAATGTATTAAGTCCAAGAACAAAATCGCCAAGGCCAACGCTCGGAGCCTCGGCACTATGTCAAAAGGCCAGCCAGCCGTCGGTGTCGATGACGCGTATTGCGCCGCCGGAGCGCAGTTTTTACTGTGGCAACACGCTGCCCAGTTTGCTCCGCTCGAATTCGATGGTGGGCGTCGATAAGAGCTGCGAGCAGTTGTCACGGGAGAATCGTCCCATATTGCATCCGACGCCGTTGCAGCACGAAAGCGAGCCGACGCGCAGCGTGCTGGAGGAATTGAAGGAGATATCGCGCAAGCGCATCAATAGCGACGTAAGTCAACGATCAGCCAAGGCAGTCTCTGCTGTTAGTTGCTTTGGCTCAATTAACATGAAATGTTTGCAGGAAATACAACCCAACGATTACAACAGCAAAAAGAGCTGTAATCGCATGGCTGATTACGTGGATCATCATCATCAGCAACAGCATCCACAGCAGCATCTGCAGCAACACCAACAGCATCAGCTGCCCATGTTTCAGCCGCAGTCGGGGTTTAAACGGCAGCGTGAATTAACTGTTACGGTGCCGTTGCGACTGCATCATCCGCCCATAGCGCTGCCACAGCAACAACAGCACCAACAGCTTCAGCAGCAGCAGCAACAACAACAACAACAACACAACCATCATCAATATCAGCCCTTACAAATGCCAGCGCATCACAATTTTCCCGGCAGAGTCTCGCCGCAGCAAACACCGCAGGCTAAGCGTCGCAACTGCAGTTACAGCAATGATATTGCCAGTTCTCTGAGCTCCAGCAAGCTGCATAGCAACAAGCGGAAGCTATACGATATGCGCGCCACGTCCAGAATCAACGCCAATGCCAGTAGCGGCAGCAACAGCAGCTCACCCGATAATTCACCACACCAAAAAGCGGCCAAAATACAACGCAATCTGACCTCATCAAATGACTTACACCTGAATCACTTGACTAGGACACAGAGCACGCCCGTAACATCGTTGTCGGCGACGCCAGCACAGCGCACAGTCTCTGCGCCGGCATTGCCGGCCAATCAAGAGCAAGTGCCGCCAGCCAAGCCGAAACTAACGCTGTTTAATGCACAGCAACAAGAAGAGCAGCAGGAGCAGGAGGCGGAATCGGAGCAGCAGCAACAGCAGTTGGATCTGGACAGTCCCGAAGTGGATGCCAACGAATATGCGGGCATACAGTTCGTTAAGCCCAAACAGCCGAATACTCAGGGCGCCATTAAGAACTCCAATTTGGAGCGCACACAGAAAAGCAAACTGGCGCTAATGCTGAGCAGTCTGCGCGGAGAAATCTATCAGGATGAGCCGCCGGCTGATGAGCCCGATGCAAATCCGATCAAGCTGACTGTGGCAACAACGACAACGGCTACAGCGGCAACAACAACCACGACAACAACAGCAACTAAACCCACTATACTCAGTGTTACGACCATTAAGTCGGCGTCAGCAGAAACGCCAATGACAACAACAACAGCAACAGCAGCTGCTGCTAATGCAACAACAACTACCGCTTCAAGCGATAACAGTAAAAACAACAGCTCTCAGCCTTTGCTTTCATTTGACAATGCGGCAACAAACAACAAAGTAAACATTGAACAAGGCAGCGAAACGTCAACCAACATAAGTACAACTAAGGCAGCACCTGCCTCAGGCTTCACACTACCTACATTCAACGAACTAACAAAATCCACGTCAACATCAGCAACAACATCAACACCAACAACAGCAACATCTACGTCATTGGCATTTTTAAGTACGGCACCAGCAACGACAACAGCAACAAGTGTGTTGCCTGCATTTACATTTGGCCAGCCAACAGCAGCAGCTGGTGCAGCAACAACAGCGGCAACAACCAGTACAACAATGGTAACATTTGGCGACGCTGCAGCAGCAGCAGCTGGAAAAACAGCGCCCATACACACGGAATTGTCTAGTTTTGGTAAGCCCGCAACAGCATCTGATGCCGCGAAAAATAACACAACAACCGCGGCAACAGCCAGTACAACATCAACAACAATGTTAACATTTGGCGACGCTGCAGCAGCAGCAGCAGCCGGAAAAGCAGCACCCATAAACACGCTATTTAGTAGTTTTGCTAAGCCCGCAACAGCATCTGATGCAGAGAAAAATAACACAGCAGGAGGAGTAGCAGCAACAACAACAACTATAACCACAGCTGTTAGCGCTCCGGTATTTAGTTTTGGCAACGCAGCAACCGCAGTAAATCCGCCAGCAAAAACAGAAGGAGCAACTACTGCCAATAAGTTTACATTCGGTAACCAAATTGCAGCAGCATCAACTGGCGTCACGACAGAGCCAGCCTTGAAGCTGGATAACTGGCCATCCAAGCCCATCGAAGCTGTGTCCTTTGGTAGCAACAGCAACAGCAATAGCACCAATAATGCATTTGGCAGCGTTTTCACAGCAGCCGCTGAAACAGTAACAAAACAGGCAACAACAACAGCTGCCCAGCCCGCTCAGCTGTTTAGCTTTGGCAACAACACAACAGCAACTGCAGCAGCAGCAGCAGCGGTAACAGCGCCGACTCCGACGCCCATATTTGGCGGCGCATCAACAGCAGCACCTGTAACAACAGCCAATCCCGTATTTAATTTTGGCAGCACGGCAACAGCAGGGACCGCTGCAACAGCAACAGCTGCCGCTGCGCCTGCGGCAAACGGTTCGAATTTATTTTCATTTGGCGGTGCCGCTGCCAAGCCGGTGGCAGCAGCCGCGCCCTTTACACTGTCCAACAAAAGCAGCAGTAATGTGTTTAGCTTTGGCAGCACCGGCGACGGTCCACAGATGTCAGAAGCGAAAGCAGCAGCGCCTGCAACCAACAGCTTCAGTTTTAATGCTACACCAGCGGCAACAAACGCTTTTAGTTTTAATGCCACGCCCAAGCAGACGCCTATATTTGGCGGCGGCAGCAGCAGCAGCAGCAGCAATGCTACAGACACAAAACCGTTTACATTTGGTGGCATTGCTGGCAGCAATCAGCAGCAGCAGCAACCGACATTAGCACCTGCAGCAGCAGCAGGCGGCGGGACAGCTCAGACGGCACAACAGCCGCGTCCTGGTGGCTTCTCCTTTGCGGCTGTGGCACAGAAAAACGAGGCCACCAATCTATTTGGCTCACCAGCAGCTGCAACAGCAGCAACGGGCGTTGTCAAGCCCAGTTTTAGTTTTGGTAGCAGCTCAACGCCAGCACCGGCAACAGCTGCACCTGCGCCCGCTTTTGGTGGTTTTGCACAACCGGCACCACAACCGACCGCTGCAAGCAGTCAAACCAAACTGTTTACGTTTGGCGGCAGTGCCCCGTCGACTGCAGCCGGCAATGTGGGCGGCAATCTGTTTGCCAGCGCTGTGGCCGCTACCCAGGAGCAGCAGCAGCCCAAGCCGGGTGGCTTCTCCTTTGCCACCAACAGCAGCAGCAACAACAACGGCGGCGCTGCAGCGCCAACGGCCAGTGCCAATGCACCGTTCACATTTGGTGGCATCACGAGCCCATCGCAGGCGAACAATGCGTCCAAACCGTTTACATTTGGCGGCAGTGGAACAGCCTCGAATATCTTTGGCAGCCCAGCGGCGCCGGCTGCCACCAACGGTGGTGCCTTCAACTTTGGCGGTGCCCCCACCACCCCATCGACAACTGTGCCGGGGATGCCGGGCACACCGCAGCAACTGAACGCCGGCAATGTGTTTGCGCCGCCGAGCACGCCCGAAGGCCGACCGATACGACGCGCCACACGACGGTTGCACTCGAATCGGCCAGCAAACGGATCTATGTGAATGTTAGCCTCAAACCGTCATCTTTATTTTAGATGATAGTTTTATTTATTGCACGGAAGCTGTTAAATAAATACAAATAAAAATGTTAAATTGTAAATATATGCAAAAACATAACTTTGTCTTTTCTTTTATTTAAAAACCTAGAAAATTTAGAATTGAAATCTGCGATTTAATATATTATACACAAAATTTTATTCGTTACAACTAAGAGAGTAAAAAATCTTACACGATTGTAAGAGCAAATCGGGAGTGAAGACTTTTCGCGGAAGCGCATCTACCATTGAGTAATAAGAAACGCCATCTCTTTTTATCACTCACGATAGAAAGAAGAGCGATCAGTATAAAGAGAGCCGGCAAATGAACTTGCAATTCAGTTGAAGCTGCGACGTGCGCCGGTAAGGGTGGTTTTGTGCGCATGTGTTTTGCAAAAGATTAAGAACAAGCTTTCTCAAAAAACAAAAAGAGATAGCAATATAAATGGTTTGGAAGCTGTGAGGTAGCCCTGTAAGGATAGAATGAGAGGGTGTGTGTAATAAAACAGCAGATCAGCACTAAAAGCTCTCGCAAGAAAAGCTAGGAGTAAAAATTAAAGTGGACACACTATCAATCGGACTGGTGGGGGAAAATCATATTCTTTATCTCATTATTATTTAGCTTAAATAGCAAGCCCAGTGACTTATTCCAAACAATTATTGTGGCATAATTAATTTTTAAGGACAGCATGTTAATTATAATCACGAACTTTGACACGCACCTGTGTTAAACGTTGCCTAATTGCGGGTTAAAAAAACTTATTAAACTCTAAGCATTAACGAGTCCACCCAGCTAATCAATTATGAGTCCAAGCAGCGGAACATGTATAAAAGCAAAAGGATTGGACACTTTGCACTGAGAAAGCTGGGAGGATAGTTGGCTGCAAGATGTGGCCTCGTTTCCTGAGCAGTTCGTTTGCCATGGAGCGGCATTATTTTCTGGTGCCCAAATTCGCGCTGACTCTGATTGGCTTCTATCCGGAGCAGAAGCGCACTTGGGCGGTGCGTGGCTGGAGCTTCTTTAATTTCTTCATACTCACCTACGGCTGCTATGCGGAGGCTGCCTATGGGATTCAGCAGATACCCGACAATATAGCCCTCGCTCTGGACGCACTCTGCCCGGTGGCCTCGAGCATATTGTCACTGCTCAAGATGCTGGCGATCTGGTGGTATCGCGACGAGTTCAAATCGCTAATTCAGACAGTTCGCCGGCTGACGGAGCAACAGCAATCGGAGCGCAAAATGGGCTACAAGAGGCACTGTTACACACTGGCCACCCGGCTGACGACGTTGCTCATTTGCTGCGGCTTCTGCACCAGCACCTCGTACTCGGTGCGGAATCTGTTGGACAATATACTGAGGCGTTCTCATGGCAAGGATTGGATCTACGAGACGCCCTTCAAAATGATGTGAGTGTGGCTTGCTTCGGTCTGTTTGATTTCTTGAAATATAGATGGATAAATATATATATACTATAACCATATTTTATTTTATTCCGGTAGCTTTCCTGATCCGTTGCTGCGTCTGCCGCTATATCCGCTGATCTATGCGCTGGTCCATTGGCATGGCTACATCACGGTCCTTTGTTTTGTGGGCGCCGATGGCTTCTTTCTGGGCTTTTGTCTTTATCTGACGGTGCTCCTTTATTCGTTGCGGGACGATGTCTGCGATGTGCTGGCTTTGAAGAGCGACCAGGCTCAGGTGCTCACGGCACAGGAGGAGAGGCGCATTGTGCACAGAATGGAGCGACTTATCGATCGGCACAACGAGATAGCCGAGTTGACGCAGCATCTGTCCGGCATCATGGTGGAGATCACGCTGGGACACTTTGTCACCTCTAGCCTGATCATTGGCAGCAGTGTGATCGACATGCTCCTGGTGAGCTAACTATGCTCAACAACTCTTCCTCTCTCTCTCTCTCTCTCTCTCTCATTCCTCTCCTCTCTTTCTGTTCGCTGCCTTGGATCAGTTCTCTGGCGTGGGCATTATTGTCTATGTGGTCTACACCTGCGCCGTGCTCACCGAAATTTTATTGTACTGCCTGGGTGGCACCTATATTATGGAGGCGGTGCGTATCTGAGCCACTTCCCGCTCAACTTGGCTAAATCCTGTTTCTCGTTGACTTTCTCCAGTGTTCCGATCTGGCGCGGAGCACTTTTGCCAGCCATTGGTATGGCCACAACGTTCGTGTTCAGAAGATGGCCCTGCTCATGATTGCCCGAGCTCAGCGTGTGCTCATTGTAAAGATACCCTTCTTTTCGCCCTCGATGGAGACGCTCACTTCGGTACACTCTCTATGCAGAAACTATCTTCATTTACTTATTTATTAATTTTTTATATCATAGATTCTGCGCTTCACAGGCTCGTTAATTGCCCTGGCCAAGTCGGTTCTATAGGCACTTTTCTTGATGGATCCTTTTGTGTCATCTAAAAATAAAGCATTTACATTTAATTCTATTACTTTTTATCAATACAAATATTATTAAAAATTATACACATATTTGTATACTCATTCGGAAAATGAAAAGAGTATAATAAGTTTGTGCAATCTGGAAAAGATCTAAGAAACTGTTTACACCTTGAACCCATTGAAAATGGGTAAAAAGGGTATCTCTCCGTCAAAATTGTCACCTCTTATAAGTTATTTAATTGAAAGATAATACTAACATCAATAAAACGACAGCTTTTTATAATCTTTCACTTTTATTAAAAGTTGTATATCATTCTCAATCTCCAGCTCCATTCCTTTTAAGTATTACGTGTTCGTGCGAATTGTTGTGTAAAATTTTGCTTGTATTTTCTTTTACTAACTTATAATTTGTTTGACAAAATCTTGTTTTTTCTTGTATTTTTTTTTACTTAAGATTTGTTGTATTTAAAAAAATAATAACTTTAAAATTAAATTATTTGTTAATCATGTGGACGTGTACGTGTGTGTTGTTGTATGTATGTGTGTGGGTATCGATGTGTACATAAAGTAAAATAAAAGTAAGTTTTAAAGCAAAATTGTACAAGTATCTTATGGAACAAGAAACATATAAAACATAAAACGTTAAGTATATAAGATTTTATAATATGCATAAATAAATTACAATTTCTCTTATGTTGCAGGGTATTTAATTTTCGTTTTTAAAGCGGCATTCTGATATATCAACTATGTATGTATATCATATATGTTTAAAAGATGCAAGAGATTCAATACTTATAAACAAATAAGTAGATAGAACAATTGGATTGAAATTTCGGGGTTTTACATATATAAAAAATTGCGCGTAATAATTTATATTATTATGAATAAACATTAATCATGCCATATGCTAAGTAATTTAAGTTTTTATTTATTTAATTTATTACTTAATGCTTTTTCTTTGTTTTTATATATGTAGTAGTATTAATGTAATGCATATTCTCACAAGTGTTTTTCTTTTTTCTATATGTGTTGTAGTTTTTAAGGACACACAGCCCAAGCTGTTTTTCTTTTAATATTTTGTTGTTTTTTTTTTTGATAGGTTCAAGTCAAATTCAATTTTTTAATTTACTTGGTTTTTTGTTTTAAATTTTTGCTCATTTTTGATAAGATATACAAATATAAATGTAACTAAATTTAACTAATTTGCTGTTTGCACTTTTAAATATATATTTTATTATAATTTTTTTTTATTAATGTTGTTGTTCAGCAACTTGTTGTACAAGTTTTTGTTGCCGTTGCTTGTGCTACAAACAGAAAATATTTAACAGAAATTGTACAAAACTCGTTTAAGAGCCCAAAATTGGGATTTAAAATACTAGAAAAATGAGAAAAAACAATCTTTAAACAATCTTCGTTTTTTCGTTTTTTTTTTAACACCCACAAACAGTTACCGTGAAGTTCCGTCTGGGCACTCATATGTATGCGTATTCAATAACATAAAACATACAAATATATATGAAGAGTAATAGAGGGAGAGAATTATAAAAGGTAGTGTGTACAATTGATTGGATTGGGGAAACCATAAACTATAAATAGCAAACCTACAGTTAACACAAATATTTATATATATATATATAATATTGTAATATTAATAGTAAACGACACAGTTGCTCAATTGAAACACAATGCTTTATATGTGTTTATATGTATGTTAATGTATGTATGTAAGTATGTATATAGATGTATATGCTTATATCGTTATATTGTAGTTATAGATCGTTAGCTGGGGCGCAACTCACTAACATTGCTTGATTGTGTTGGGTTTCCTTCGCTTAAGCTTACAAAAAAACTTATTCCATAAATTATATATGTAAATAAATTGTTGTAAAATTAGTTATACACGTCTTAAGAATTATATATATTAATGTATATATATATATTTATTATTGGTACGAAAAATTGTTGCGTTCAGTGTCAGTGTTAAATGAAGCTTTCGTTCTGTATTGGCGTTTTCCCTTTTCCTTTCTTTCTTTTTTGTTCAGCCCTCAAACTAAAGTCGTTTTAAACATTAATTTTCGTTAGTTGTTGGAATTGCTATTTTCTTTCAGTTGTAGTTTTTGTTGTTGTCGGTAATTTCGTGAGCCTCTCACGCCGTTGCATTATTTAGCTGCTGTAGCTTCACTTTCAGCTCTGCAAATGTGGGTCGCTTCGCTGGATTCAGATCCCACGCCTGACGCATCATCTCGTAGATTTCCGCAGGGCAACCCTCGGGCGCTTCCATTTTGTAGCCCACTTCCACGTGCTTGACCACATCCGCCAGGGGCTAAAAGTGGAATAGAAAAATATTTCTTTTAGCTAGGAAACTTCTTTGTAAGTGTATTTCTTTAAAAGTACTTACAATTCGGGGATAGGGCACACGACCAAAGGAGTAGATTTCCCATAAAAGTATGCCAAAACTCCACATATCCGATTTATTGGAAAAGCGCTGATGAAAGAAAAGACGAAACGTTAGTTTAACATTATTTAGAAAAGATTTACAGAATTTATATGTATCATAACATAATTTGACAACAATTTCTGTTAACTGTTGCATAGACCGTGCTACAATTAACAGCTGTTAAATTTTAACATAGGCATGTTATTTAAAATGCGTGCTTTTTTTTTAAATCTTGTTTTTTTAGTGTTCGTTTTCACTTTTTAAGTTAAATGACATACAAATGTTATTGATTGTTACCTCTTTCAGGTAAACCTACACACTAAATCTACATCAACTAGACTAGATTAAAGTTGTTATTTATGTAAACCTACGCCATTTTTAAGTGCCTCGGGCGCTGTCCATTTGATGGGCAGCTTGCCAACATCGAGATTATAGCATTCCTCGCGTGCCAAACCAAAATCAGACACCTTGGCCACACAGTCCTCCGAGATGAGCACATTACGTGCTGCCAAATCGCGATGCACAACCTTTTTGGCCTCCAGATACTCCATGCCAGAGGCAGTGTCGCTGCAACGGCGACAGAAAAAAGATTAAAAATGGATGAAGAACATTTTGCTTTATGCAAAGCTTACAAGGCGAAATTAATTTGATCCTTTTTGGTTATGTGCTGTCGTCCACGCGAACGCAAATAATCAACCAGCGATCCTTTGCTCATGTATTCCGTAACCAAGTACAAATGCTTGCTGGTAAAAACGAGGCCAATGAACTTGACCAGATTCTCGTGCTCAAGGGTGCTATATATTTAAAATGAGATAAGTGATTTACTATTTGTCCTAATTTTTATATAATTTTTTGTATATCATTGTCCACTTACGTCATGACCGACGCCTCGGCGAGAAACTTTTGCACAGCGCCCTCATCTTTGAGCATCTTGACAGCGACTTTCTCGTTGCGCAATATGCCCAGCATTACATCTCCGAACTCGCCCTTGCCAATGCTTTCGCGCAGCTGCAGCTCCGACTCGGGGATTACCCAGCCCTTGTCCACAAACTCTTTGGAGTTGATGCAAAACTCTTGCTTTCCCAATTTGGGCAAACATTTAACGAGCTGCGTGCAGAGACCATCCGCATCGGCCTCATAATGCTGGGAATTAAAAAAAATGCATAAATGAATAATGCTTTTAGATGGAAGTAGCATTTAATGGGGATTTACCGCCACAAGTTGTCCCAGATTCTCAAAGTATTCCTCATCATCGATGGTCAACTTATTTTCCAGATATTTGACACGATAATGCTCCACCTTGCCCTGAAAGCAAACGCACAGCGTGTAATCACCGGGAAAATTTGTCGATTCGCGCACCAGGAAGAGGCCATCCTCGCGCGGCTGCAGCAAATGCTCCGCCTCGTCGCGCGTTATGCTGCCATGGAACCAGCTGTGGATTAAAACCAGAAGAGCGACAAAAGACAAAATGATTAATTTAAACTCAACTCAACTCAACTTGTGAAAAAAAAGACTGACAAATTTCAAGAAATACTATTGTTGTGAAAAACTGAATAATTTAAGGTAGGTATACTTTGTGGAGAACTAATTAAAACATTTTACACGACATTTTTATAAAGTCAGATGTTTAGAATTTATTTTATGAATGTTCCAAATAAAATTAATTTCAACTCCAAATTAAATGTTGAAAATAAATATTTTTGGTGTAGAACCAATGACAACGTGAAACATAAAATTAATATAGATAAAATAATAATCTTCTTCAAATGTAAATAAATCTGTGTGTGTTGCTAATACACATGTACAAAAAAACGAATGCCTCGTATTTAGATAATGTTAGTTAGTTTTCCCAAATCAAAGAAACAAGGTTTTGTTATATTTTTAAAATTTACTGTAAATATTTTTAATATTTGTATTTATTTATTTATATAATTTGTTTTGGTAAGTTTTAGTTCTGGTTCTTTTAATTTTTATTGCAACTAGTTAACTAAAATGAGTGTTATTGCTGCTAAGATGCATTAACAAAATCTAATGTCTAAAAATCTAACTATCTCATCAAATATTATTAATATGTCCGTCAAGTTTTTTTTTTTTAATATTTCATTCAACTTACGGCATTGCATTCAGCTTAACCTCACATTTGCGCAGCTGATGTTGCTGCGGTGCGCCCGTGGGCGATAGCGATGCATGATTCATGGCTGTTATGGAGCCACTTGTCCACTTGTCCATGCTGCCGTCGTTGATGTCGAAGCTGTGCAGCGATGTGGACATGCCTGTTGTGTTGTTGCTACTGCTGCTGGTGTTGTTGTTGTTGATGTTGTTGTGGATGTTGCTGTTACCGCTTCCAGTGCTGGCAACCGTTGGCTGCGTGGACTGCAGCAACATGTTGCTGCTGGTGCTGTTGCTGCAATTGCCGCCGGTAAGAGCTAAACTCTTCGGAGGCAACGCGCCTCCGGGCGCACCGTGCAGCGTTAGCGAGGAGGACATTAGATTATTGGTGGAAGTACAGTTGGCCAGCAGCTGCATATGTTGCTGCTGTTGTTGCTGGGTGACGGCGGCAACAGCAGCTGCTGTAACCGATGTTGCTGCCGCTGCTGCTGCTACTGTCTGCTCCGCATGGGCATGTGTTGTTGTTGTTGGCGCGGGCGCAAATGTTGACAATATGCTATGTTGTTGTTGCTGCTGCTGCTGTTGCTGTTGTTGTATTGTCGTCGTCTGCTGTTGCTGCTGCTGCTGATTGGGCGATTTTGGTGAGTGATTGTTGATTAAATTATGACTATTTAATGCATGCGATGACAGATGCAAAGCCGTTGCCGCTGCGGCTGCTGCTGATGCCGGTGTTTGGTGCTGCAAACAGAATGAGGCAGGTTTTAAGTCAGCGAATCGAATAAATTATACGCTTAGCAATTGTTCATGTTCCAATTACAGACATGCTTTTATTCGACCCTATCAACTAAATTAATTAATTCATTATTATCTATTTTATGAGACTTCTGATTATAATATCTAGTTATAAATTGATAAGATTGTGCGAACTGACGTTGACAAATGCTTCATAAAAGAACTAATTAGTTATCACTTTTGAAAACTGGATTTAAAAAAAACATATACATGTATATATAATTTAAACAACAATTCAATTCTTGGCTCAAGTGTTTTTGTTTCACTTTGTATTCGAATTCGATTAATCACCGATCGTAAAGCTTTTATGTAACTTTCAGAAAATTATCTCAGCTGGCTTTTAATTTAAAAGCGTTAATCACTTTAATGTAAAAAGGAGTAATGTTAAATAAAAGTCGGTAAGTTGAGCTTTTAGATAGAGCTAAGATAAACTGTAAGCAGTCAGAATAAGCGAAATGACTCAAAGCTTTAAGAACATTTTTTCATGTTGGTCACGTTTTGCACTTTAATTTAAATTTATCTTATAAATGTATTTAACTGGTTTTAATATATCATTAATATTGTTGTGTAGTAAATAGTTTAATAAAAAGTTCAATTTTCTCTGTCATTAAAAAAATTGGGAGTAATTCTTTGATTTGCAGGACTTGTAACTCTAAGTAGAATTTAGTTTTAAGCCTTAGCTGGTTTTAGTTAAGAAAATGTCCGAAAATTGTAGCCTTTAAGTTCTTTTAATTTGTACTGTTTTTATATGTTTTGGCTATGAGCTTTAAGTAGACTACAGAGTTTTGAGCTTTAATTAAGATAAACTTATAGTTGCTTTAATATGATTTTTATTTTAGAAGAATTTGAGCTTTAAGTAAAATTAATCTACTTGAATTTATTAAAACGGTGTACAGAATAATTTTAACTTTTTAAATATATAAAACAAATTAAAATAGTTTGTATTATTTTCTTCTCCGACTGAAAAGTTTACGCTAAAAGTTAGCTAACTTGTACTTTTATTTTAAGAATAAAATGGCACTTACCACATTGTTGTCGCGATGATGATGATGATGTGGCGGTATACTTGGCGGCATAATATGTGGCTGGGATTGGCTTAGCTGTTGCTGATGCAGCAGCGATGTGGCACCCACACCAACACCAACACCAACGCCCATGGAATTGGGCTGTGGTGCTGGCCGTTTATTGTGTCGCAGCGGTGCGGTTGGCGGCATCTGATGCCCGGTTGCCTGCAGATACCATGGATCGCCAGCTGTGCCGCCGGACGCTGTTGTCGCGGCGACCGATGGCTGCGAGAAGCCGCGATGATGGCCCACGACCGTTGTTTGTCCGTTCTGTGTGGCGGTCGCGTGGCTGTTCATATCCTCGACCTTGCACCTGGCGACGCTTCTGTCACCACCTGTTGGCGTTTCACTTTCTGCTGCTGTTTCCTCTGTTGTTGTTGTTGTTGTTTTTGGCGGCTTTGCAGCCGCAATTTGTGTTTGCGGTTGCTGCTGTTGTCGCTGCTTGTGCTTCAGTTGACCCTGTTTGATTTCAACGGTTATCAGCGCACCCTCGCCGGCTGCCTTTGTCGTCCTGGTCTTTGCTATCCTTGTCTCTGTGCGCGTTTCCTTTGCCTTTGTTTCGCTTGCTTCCTCGTCTGCAAAAATACAAAAATTTTAGTGGAATTTCTTTAAAGTCAATTGTTAAATTCTTAGCACACTCAATCTAATCTAATCACACAACAATACACACACACCACACACCATTCACACATACACGGATTGGCACGCCATTAGTTCACCGCTAACTGCTATTGTAAACTAATCTTTGCCACAGCTTGGCACAATGGAAAATATTCTCAACATATTGTTTGCTCAGCTCATTAAATATTCATATATCACATTGAATATTTCAAGTGTTTGGCATTGCTCATAAACTCGCAAATTCGCCTAATAGGATTTCAAGTTCAAATTCATATTTAAATGCAGCTCACTTGAAATTCATTTGCAATTAACTTTGGCTTCTGTATTTCGCATTTCGACTGATAGGGCGTTGCCAGAATTTTATTAGAATTCATCGGTCTGGCAATGCATTTCTACAAATAATTTATATTGCCTCAAGTTGCTGACAAAGTTCATGTTAGTTAACAAGCGTTTTATTATTTATTAATTATTATTATTTATTATTGAATATCCTATTCATAAGCTTAAAAATTTAGATTTTAAATTATTCCTTTTAAAAATTAAGCTCCTAATATTAAATATATATTTTCCAGTTAGTTTAACTGCCTGGTAAATTGTAAGAGGTAAAAGCGCAACGTAACCAAACAAAAATCAAATAATGATTATATTAAATGACTAAAAATTTTGAAAGGTATTCTTAAAACTTTAAATTCTGTATCTCTGTTTTATAGTTTGATGTCATATACACGAATTCGGACTTTATTTATCAGGCGTGATTAGTTCAATTATCAATCTATATTTCTGGCACATTATCAATACTGGAACAGCTGTTCAAGGGGTAATCAGTAAAATAAAATGTAAAATAACAAAGTCATCATAATAATTCCAATGTCAATCGTATTGCACATTTAGCTAATCCCATGCACGTTTATTTTATCACTTAACCAAGTTACGAAAAAAGCTGTTGATATAGCACGCACCAATACATAAAAACAATGTATGTATATGTATACATATATTACACAAACATGATGTACACATGTATATATTATATATAATACCAAATGGTAATTGTTGGTCAACCTAAATGTCGGAACTTTAGCCGCATGTCAATGAAAAAGCGCAATAAAAAACGCACAGGCAACGCCCACGCAGTGAATAAACAGCGTGAAAGAAGAAGAAGGAGATAGTGAGCGAGTGAAATAGAGAATAATGG
Source organism: Drosophila micromelanica (assembly GCA_004143825.1). NCBI lineage: Eukaryota > Metazoa > Arthropoda > Insecta > Diptera > Drosophilidae > Drosophila > Drosophila micromelanica. The sequence continues at coordinate 28,723 of SCDY01001346.1, forward strand.
TGAGATTTTGGCAAATGTTAAAGATTTGCATGTGACATGCATAATTCAAATTTTTACTGCGCAATTTCGTGAGTAGATTCTGCTACTGAATTTTTTGTAGAATACCCTGTAAACGTATGTACTTATACAAGGTATACTTTAATTATATTACAAGGCATGTAATATGTAAAAACAACTTTAAAGAGCCTATAGTGTTATATTTTACAATACATATTCTATAATTTTAGTTATAAGTAAAAAGCTTCAATATAAATTGTTATTATGTTTCCAGTTTTATGAAATAAAAGAACATTTAAAAAACTTTAAACATAGTTTGACCGAAACTTAAAGTCATTGTTAGCTTTGGTAGTGATATAAGTCCAATATGGTAGGTAATTAAATGCTTGCACAAAATCTAAAATGAGGGATTTCCCCAAGAATGGATAAACATAAGCCACAAACTACTTAAATTTTTGATATATAGAGAATCCCAAGATCAATTTTAACAGCGATCGCCTTTCCATTATCTTTCCGTGAAATGTTACATATTTAATTATGCGATGAATCAGCTGTGGTGGTTGTGGCATTAAAATTCTCAAAGCATTTTAAATGAATTGAGCCATAAATTCCCAGCGAGACGAAACTTACTCACACTTTTAGATTCTGTCTCAAAACTTTAATTTCCTTTTGTTGTTGTTGTTCTCTGGATTTATTTGTATGTAATTGTGTTTAAATTAATTTGGGTGTGTTGTTTTTTGTTTTTGTTTTTTGGGGATTGTATAATTTTATGTAAATTTCATTGCGGAAACGGTTTTTGCATATTTATTTCTTGATTCTAGTCACGGTGCGAGGCTCCGATTTACCGTGGGAGCCAGCGCACTGGCTTGGATTATGTTTCAATTGTGTGAAAGGTGGTAAAGCGGCGAGTGCTCCTGCAATTCCGATTGCCGGTAAAAGCCTATCAAATTAGCCATGTTGCGTTTTGACCTTGCCCAATTCAAACAACAACAATTTTGTTGAACCACATCCGTTGGCTACACATTTGTACAGACTCATGCAATTGCAATTATCCACAGTTTGTGTATAATTTATCACTTTTGTTATTGCTCTTTTGCTGTTTTGTTTTTTATTTCATGAAATTAGTTTGAACATGACTCTCCAAAACGGCAACAGTCAAAAAAATTGCATGCAGTCATAGTTTCCTGATTTGAAGTCACGCCAATCGTTCCAATTGTCTCTAAATAAAGCAAAATGTTAACTCACAGCAATGCTCTTATCTAACAATATAACGTTGCATCGTAATTACTTTAATGAAAAGATCAAACAAGTGGTTACGAATAGTGTAGCGATTTAACAATGAATAGTTAAATCGCTACACTATTCACATTATTTAGTGTATAATTTTTGATAAGCAAGATGTTTAAAAGCGATGAATTTAAAAAATTATATATTTAAAAGCAATCTTGAATGACAAGAATTCTTTAAAAATAATTATTTTTTTGTATATTTCGTTAATTTTGTTTATCTTTCTTTTTCAATTCTACAATTTCCTCAAGTCTTCTTCACAGCTGTTATTCTTAAGGGATGCATACAACTATTTATATTCCTTATGGGTGTTACAAACATCCTGACATAAATGTGATACTCTTTGCATTTCTATAGTTGGACTTTAACTAAAGCGAACTTTGTGCTTTTTGCTTTTACGAGCCGATACAATTTTTTATGTCAGTTCAGATAAGCCCCAGGCAATATCTGTCACGAGCTTTATACATCATGACCTATTGTTGAAGTTTAAAAGAGTATATTGTTCCAATAACACAAGAGGATCCTGTGTGGATTTTCGATATATATTTTTTTGCGGAAATTTATAGTTATCGATATTTACATAATTTTTTATTAGTGTACATATATATATGCGGATTTTTTAATAGTTACCGCTGTAAACGTTTGCTTTTGAGAAATTCAATTTTAAAACATTATAAATATGCAGCAACTAAAAATGTTTGGTTACTCAACATATCACTAATCGAAATATGATTGATAGTAACGTTATATTGATTTATTTATAATTTTATATAATTAATTTAAATTGATTTTAGGGTATTACCTAAATGATCACTGCCTGTAGCATAACTTCTTTTCGTTTTCGCTCCTTTTTATACTCGTTCACGAAGTGAAAGAGTATATTGGTTTTGTGCAATGTCCGTCTTGCTGTCCGTCTGTACGTCTGTCCGTATGAACGCAATTATTTTCGCCGCTATTGAAGCTAGAGACTTGAAATTTTGGATATATACTCGTGTGTACCCGCGT
>SCDY01001347.1:0-30998 GCA_004143825.1 Drosophila micromelanica
GGGGTCGGAGATGCCTCCTTCTACCTGTTACATACATTTCAACAAAACCATAATACCCTGTTTCACCCATTTTCAATGGGTTCAGGGTATAAAAATTGAATGATTTTGCATGACATTGCACAAAATTTTTACAAGTTCACTTTCCAAAAGTTCTGTTTAATTGTAAATAAATATCATTATTTGCCTGCAATTCATTTTGAATTGCGTTGTGCTCTACTAGAAAGAAGGCGTATCAGGACTCCAAATATGAGGACAAAATTGTTTACATTACCTTTTGCCTTACCCTTGCCTGGCAAGAGAATTGATTAAGTCTTTTGTTGTTGTTGTTCTTGTATTTGCTCAATATTTGACTTTCATTTGCCTAAATTGTTTGCTTGACAAAAGGCAAAATGGCAGCCCATTTTCCATTTGTCTGATTAATTGCAAATCATAAATCACTTGAATGATTTTCAACCTTTTTAACCTGCTGCCATTTGCGATTTTATGCGATCGATTTATACGAATTTGTGGATTAACATTTGCTTTATTCTTTCTATGATTTTTATATATATAAAATAAATAAATATGTATATTACATATGTTTACTAGCTTTGTAATTTGCTTGATGCTCTACAGCTGCCGCTGCTCCATATGGCAGCGGATAAATGTTTTATATGCTCAGCTCAATATGGCGGCTGTCGTGCCGCCATTTTGCCATTCGCCATATTTCATTTCCGCTTGTCGTTGCCTTTGTTTGTTTTGCCTTTTCCTGCTGCTGCTCTTAGTATGTTGTTGTTGTGGTTGTTGTTGTTGTTTATTTGTTGTTGCTGCTGCAAAACTCAATTATTTATGCATGTCACGTCATTTTCGGCTAACCAGCAGCAACAACAACTGGAACAACAAACTGAGTTAGGCAAAAAGAATTTTTGCGCAGAAATTCAAATGTCACTGCCAAAGCTGCTATATCTTTTTTTTTCTTTTTTAGCCAACATTTTTGCAGATTTGGAGGCGTGGCACATAGGTAGGCGCTGCTTATTAGATTGCCGCTATGCGCAAGTGTGAGTGTGTGTGTCTGTGTGATGTATAAGTAATGCCTTTAGGTAGATTTATGGGCATGTGCCGCGTTAGAAACCCTGTCCAAGTCTAGGGCAGTGGGGCGTGTCCACACGTACCGTTGTTGAAGGCAATTGAATTGTAATTTCCTACATGACATTTTCATTTTTATGTTGCGTATAATTTTTTATGGGCTTAAGAGCGTAGATTTTCCTGTTGCCCATCAAAAAGTTATTTATTAATTGAAGCTGTGCCGCAGCAGTTGGTCAGTCAGTCAATCAGCGAGACAGTCAGTTGGCCATCAATCAGTTGGCTGTCATATTTTAAAGCACGGCATTACCTACACTCACATTAAGTATACGCTGTGTGGGCTGCTTGGACCAAGTTTGTTTCTTTCTGATTTCCAAAGCAGGCAAAACGAATTTGAAAAAGATTAAATCAACATGCGCCGCAAAAAAAGAAACTAAAAATTAAAATGAAATAAAACAATTTAAACTGAAGCCCATAAGGCGATGACGTCAGTGAAGCGTTAAATTGAATTGTTGTCGCTGTTGTAGCCACATTTAACGCCAAGCCATCAGCCATCGCTAGCCTGCAGCAACCGCACCCAATTTTATGTATAGTCTATCTATTATTATTATATTATTTGCAATTTGGCAAACAGTCTCGTCGGCAGTCAAAGTTAAAGATACAAACGTTTTTACGGCCATGCAAATGAAAATCCAAGGGGGTTCCCGCCTCAGGCCCGATGGGGTTTTGAAATGGGACAGCGTGGGACGTTCATTGTAATCATGACATAAATTGCTCAATGCGTCGGGCCGGAACTTAAACAGCGTTCAACCCGTTGCCGAACAACAAAATGTGGCTGCACGTGCCTAAGACACACACCCAGACCCACAAATACCCACACAAACACACACACACACACATTTACTATTCACACACACACAACAGCCTAAAGATTTATCAGAATATCCTTCGCATGGCTTTCAATAAGAAGGGATTAAGTTTTAAAGTAAACTATAAACGAGAAAGAGCTGCTCCTGCTCAGTGTGTGTGTGTCCCAAAAGCCAATAAAAAGCACAGATCTCATATCTATATATCTATATCTACAAATATATGTGTATATATATGCGTTGCCAAGACACTTAAAGCCACCCGCTTGCCCACACTTTTAGCCTGTGCGCTCTGGCGATAAGTGTTATTTTCAACTGCCAGCTGTGATTCTCCAGAAAAGTTTCATGTTACCATGGCCCTCAGCTTCGTCGCATCTTGGTCTATAACCTGCGCCTTTTCTTGTTACTTTGTGTCTGTATATATATGCGCGTGTGTTTGGGCCAGCTATAAATTTACTTATCACAATGAGCCACCGATAAGGCGGTAAAATTTGTCCGCTTCGAATACTCCTACGTACGTATATAAGCACTTTTTTTATAAACTCCTGCTACATAAACTTTGAGCATCAAGCAAAAACTTTGCTGTTGCGTTCATTGAATCAAATTTCTTTTTATACCCTGTACTCGGTTGAAATGGGTAATAAAGGATATATTGCGGTTACGCAAATAAAGAAGACAAAAGTAAAACGAAAAAAAGCGTTTCACAATGCTTAAAGTGTATAGATTTTTAAGATGACGTTAAACTAAGTGAGTTGAAGTTCTAGAATCTTCAAATTTTAAGTAACTGTAGATTTTGGTGTATTTCACGCAGAAACTTTATATATACATTTATTATTCATTTTATATTTGTTTTATAACTGTGGCCTAAAATAAATATGACCAATCGCACTTTTTCACGATTTTAAAAAAAAATTCACTTCTTAAATATAGACTTATAGACTACCTTTAAAATCTATTACAACAATTAAAATAATATGAAATATAATTTAATTTGTCAATGTTATACGCATATCTAAATACTGAGTAATTTCCAAGCTGGTCTGACCATAAAATAAAAAAAAAATGGTTTAAAATGTTATTTAGCTTTAATTAATGAAAAACAACAAGCGCAGCTTCTGGTTTTGTAACTTTTTCCCCCTCTTTAAATTTAACTGGTTAATAACATATGACTGAGAACAGGATAGCTCCTTATTGAGCATTTCTTAAAATATCAACCTTAGTTATTCTCATTTTTTAAAGAAAATTATGTGGCACATGCGGGGGAAAACTCATGACTCATTCAGTTTATATCAACGTTACCGGCACTTAACTTTCGCACTTTGCCAAGATGTTTGTAGTCGCCGTGTAGCTGCGTGACGCATCTGCTTGAGTTAAAGCTTTGGCTTCATCTAATTTTCATAAGGCCAAGTGGAATTTGTACTCACGAAAATTTACTTAAGCCATCGCCTCAAGTGGTGGCCAACAGAGCGGTAATTCTAGAGGGGGTCTGGAAATGCCACAAAACCAACGTCAAGTGAATTTAATTCGCCTGTGGATTTTTTTTTTTAGAGTCCATATATATACATATATATATACTTCATAAGCAGCATAATTTGATTGCGCAATATGCATATTACATTAAATAAGGGAGAAGGCTGGTAATATTCATACATGGTCTTGTTAAAATTTTTAATACATAACGACATTTTTTATTCTCCTATTTTTGTTCGCTGTTTGCCTTTTAAAACTTTAAAGGACCCAGTTGAAATTAAAAATATATATATTTTATTTGTAAATTTAATTATGTGATGCATATTTTATATTTGTTAAACAACATGAACCAATAAAAATTAAATAATTTCAATTTCCAGACCTTTCATTCAGCGTATGTACCTACAGCTTAAAAATAAATATTGTCTACAATAATATTTATGATTTAAGGTAAGTTATGAAAGCGTCCTTTTTATTTGGACCACTATTGTATTGTATATTTACATACACAAGAGCGTTTACAGCTTTATTGCTTAACAAAAATATTTGTTATTGTTATTTTTCGGTGAGTGTAAACACGTTTTTGCAATTACTTAACATGTATTTTTTACTAAATGCATATTATACCATACCATTCATTATTATTTCATACCATTCAATAATATTCATTCATTAGATAAATATTTGTATCTTATTTACTATATACATCGACTAAGTAATTTTTGCATAAAGCAGATAAAATCAGATATCACTGCTCAAAACATACTTTCAAAGGCATCCCTAATAATTATAGGATCAGCGTCAAATATAATCCCGTCAGCTTAAGTATTTGCAAACCAAATTCCTTTTTTGTTCGTTTATTCATTGTATTTTAAGACCCACATATATTTTATGGCTAGAGCTGCAAGAGTATATCGATTTTCTATTGTTTTGTTTCACTGAATGCGCTGTATATATATTTTGTATTTATTTGTGCAGTTTGTCGAAAAGTTTAACATAGTTTTGTCTTTATTTTTGTCTCATTTTTTATTTAATGGCCAATTTATAAACTGCGCTGCACAAATGTACACAGATTCAGTGGGGTAATAATTTATAGGCCAGTTTTTGGAGTTCGCTGCTCACAGGAAAACTTTGCGATGCTCAATTTGTGCAGCCATTTTATATTATTAATGGTTAGCATTGTTGTAACTGGCAACTGGCAACTGGTTGGCTTTCAAAGGATTTACTTTCAGCTCCCACAAATAGAATTTGCGAAAATGCATTTCCATTGTGGCTGGAAAGCGGGAAAACAGAAAACGAAGGCTACGAGAGCTTTTTCCTTTCTCTATGCAATGGTGGTGCGAAGATTTTTGCTGCCTTTTGCTGTAGTGACACATGCCAAAAATGCGACTGCTATGAAACCGGAAACGAGCAACAACTACAAAAACAACCACAACAACTATTACAACAACAACGTACAACAGTTAGACGTCAAACATTTTGTGGACATTTTGTGCACTCAACTGTACCAGCTGCTGTCCGTGCCCACTGTCCCTCCCCAGTCACTGTTCCTTGCATTCTACTGTTTGCTTTGTTGTGCTGTGTATTTTATGACTTGTTATTGCCACGCCCCTGCTGCCACACAACGCCCGGCCATGCCTCGGCAAAACTTTCTGTACCTAACTTTAAATGCCCTACAGTCAAGACAGATGGGTTCCAAGCCTAGATATAGTTTTCTTCCCATACGCTTGATTATTATTTTTAAATTTTTAATGTCTTTTATGGACTCTTGAAATTAAGATATTGTTGTATTTATGGGTTTATTATTCATACCAATATAATAACATAGTAATTTTGTTGTAATTATTAAGAATTGTAATAATTTATTAAACATTTATTCATATAATTGTCGTAAAATTTTGTAGAATTTAAATACCCTATTATTACATGCAAGCATTATAAAAGAATTTCTTTAAAAATTTAAGGCATCTACCACTCAATCGTATTGTTATTTTAATTTCAATATTACTAATTCCTGAATCAAAAGCCAAAGACAATTGATTTAAATATATTCTATTAAATATTATAATTTTAAAATAGAACATCTTTTTAAAGCTTAACGCCCTAAAAATCGATCAATAACATGATAAATTTCATGAAAAAGTATTTTCAAGTCAATCATATTTAGCTACAATATTTTCACTTACTTGTGCTCCATTTTAGCTTTTTGATTTTTATTTTTAAGTATTTTGTGCCGCCTCCCTTTAGTTTACAAGCAAAGCCTTTCTAAATGCTGAATATGTGAGAAAACAAAAGCAAACCCAATAGCACTTTAGCAGGTACTACAGCAAGAAGAAAACTGAAAGGATCTCCCGGCCATTGAAGTCCATTGCTGCTGCTCTTGTTGCTAAAAGTGTGCACCAAGTGTTGAGAGGTGTGTGTATTTTTTTTTTCTGGTGTTGTTGTTGCTTTTCACTTGATGAAGGATTTTTACCTTTTTACCTAGTTTTGAACAACAGGAAAGAAGTTTCTCTTGTGTTCCGTTCGGTTCGCCGCTTTGTTTATGGCCAAATACAAAACAATGGCATTTTTACACATGAGCGCATTTCAGGCAAGCTTTTTCGTGCAGTTGCCGTTGACATCATGTATTCAACTTGAAGCTTGAGCTGCTATCCAGCTGCTGCCGAAGCTGTGACTCAGCCTCTTCCTGAACTCGGACTACGGCTCGGACAGGGACTCGCATTGCATATTTAATCCGTAGCTGTAGGTCTTATTGTAAGCTCCACGTTAGCTTCCTGCTGTCGCTGCTTTACAGACCGATGCTTGGCTATATAAAAGTGAATTATTGCTAGCATCTGGCGGCAACTGCTGATGCTGCTACTGCTGCAGCATTTCAATTGGCAAAATCATTCGACTCATTGGCTCGCTTCAAGCTTCAAGCCGCTCCACTCCACAGCTTTTGGTGCTTGGCTTGCCTTTGTTTGCCGTTGGCATTAGTAATACAAATTGCACAGCGAAAGTTCAACAAACTGCATATAAAATGGGGCAAAGCAACTAAAAAAACAAAAACAACAAACACACATTGCAAGTCACCAACAGACTTGAATTAAAAAAAAATAATAAATAAATATAAAAAAAAAGAAATGGAGCAGACAGCCATTTTGTTGCCTCTTGCAGCTTTTTAGCCATTTTGTGCTTTTATGTCACTTAGCGCCATTTTCATATGATATTTTCATTTCCTTTTACTCAATTTAGGAGCTGCTTTGGCTTTATAATATTCTTCTTCAACAAAATTTTACATTTAAACAAAAAATACAATTTTTTTATTTAGCAATATGAACGAATATTTCAAGCATGACAAGTGTCTCATGGCCTGCATATGAAATTTAACAATTAAAAATTAATAAATTTCAGTCCCATAAATGTTCAGGGCATTTCGACATTTCTACCTGTAAAATCTCTGATTTCTTCATTAATTGCCTTTCGAATTGTATTAAATTACATCTATTCATTTTTTCCCCTATAATTAATTCGACTCAATAATGCGATTCACATGAAAATTAATTCAGTTGCATATAATAAATAATTGCACCTGACAATTTAACCCATATTTCTCACGTATGGACCGTTTTTATAAATAAATAAAATGTTTGCAACTTGTCGGCTAATTGGATTTCAGTTGTAATTAACAAGCTTGGCACTTGCTGCCAATTCCATTTAAAAATCTATTAAAAATAATAAAAGTCAAAGCTTACCATTGCACATGAATTGGCCAAACCGCAGAGCACTTTTTTTTTTGATATGCTGCAATAAACGAGCAGATGCAAAAGGAAATATTTATATTAAAAATGATTTATAAAAGGGAGTGCGTAAACAATAAAAACAAAAACGAGCTTAAAGATTGGCCCAATCAATTTGGCCCCAATTACAATGCTGACCAACAACCGTTATCTGGCACGCCCAGCAATGGAGGCAACAAAATAGCAACACATATATAATAGCCGGCGTCCATTTTGTTTATTGACTTTATCGAGTGTCAAAAATGGCATCATAATCAGAGCAGTAAATAGCAGAGCAAAAAAAATGCGGAAAACACAAAAAATAATGTTGCAGCTAATGCTGGACACAGAGGGGACTTCCGGCTGCCATTAGGCCAGGCCACTGGTTAGAATTTATGGTCTCGGCGCTAAATCAAAAACTTTATGAAATCGACATAAAAAAATAAATAAATGCTGCTACACTCTAAAGCCGCCCCCTTTTACGCCCCGTAGCGCACATTGTATACTTATGTACGTATTATTGACGTAGACACCAAATAAGGCGCTACAAAAAATACGCTTGGGGGTTGGTGGGCGGTGGGTGGTGCCATGGGGCCACGCAACTGGGAGCTATTCGGGCTGCTTGTTTCATCAACTTAAACTGCTGACAGCTGAAAAATGCTGTTCAATTTGTTTCACCAATTTTTTGCCCCCATTTAAATTTGTATAAAATGGCGGTTGACATTTGACATGCCCCTGGGTATACAGAAGCGGGACGGCAACCCTGCCATTTGGCACTTCACAATACCCCCATCAAGCCCGCTCAATAAAAAAGAAGAGAAAAAAATAGAGAAAACAATGTGATTTATCGACTAGCTGATATTGAACATTATTTGCTTTGTTTTCAGCTCTAATCAGTTGAACATAAACTTCAATTGAATTCTATATTTATCCAATTTTGTTATATTCATGAAATGGAAACAAGACAAACAATTTCAAACAATAAAAAACTTATTCATACACTGTTTACTATTTAATGTCTAATACTATATGAAATTATATTAAACATGTTATTCTATATAGTTGGGCTCTTCTTTCTACGCTAAAATAACATTTTAACCTTTTAATTAAAGTTTTGATATATGTCTATTTTAATATTTAACTTATTTTAATCTTTGTTTTAAATTACAGTTTCTTTTGCAATGGCATTAAATGTTATCAATTGTTTTAATTCTATCGATTGATTTCAACTGAAGGACAAATTTATGAAATTGAAATTCTTGAACTCAAGCTTCAGTTTATTTATATTTTCCTTCTTTTCTGTTGGTTGATTGGAAAACTAAAATAGGGAATCAATTCAAGTTGAACAAGTGCTCAGAACTCAGTTTATGTTTTGCTTTCATTCGTTATGGTATCCGTTTAAGTAAGTAAGAGAGAATGAAAGATATGCTATGTTGAAGTGCATTTATTTTAGAAATTCGTTTTATTGGCTGGCAATTACAGAAAATAGGGCGTGGCATTGCATTGGGGTATAACACGCTCTTCATCTGGCACAGCTAGAAATATCTGCGGAAAACGCTCCTGTGCTGTTTTGAAGCTGAGTATGGCCGCCACATTGCCGCAACGATAACAATAATTAGGTGCCGACCACACGGTGACCAGTTTCTCATCGAACATGTACTTGAGTCCTTCGTCGACCAGTTGATGGGCGCGACATATGAGACTGAGATTATTGATGTTCATAAAATCGTCGGTGACCTTGTGGCCAAATAGCCAGCCGGCGCCGCGCGGACTCTGATCCCAAGACTCAATGTCCTCCGGATCAGACCAGACCAAGTCACAGAAGGCGCCCTTATAGGGTATCTCGCCATTGCGATCGATTGTGCGTACTTGATCCAGTGTCACAATCTCGGGACTGAGTCCGCCGTGCACGCACAAAACCTGCTCGTCAATAATTGCGGCAATTGTCAGCAGATCGAACACATTGCAACAGTACTTCCAGCCATTGGCATTGCCATACTTGCTGAAGCACTCGTCGAAGAATCCGTAAACCTTGGTGATCTGGCGGGTCTCGTGATTGCCGCGCAGCAGCGTTATCTGGCTGGGATAACGCGCCTTGAGCGTCAGCAGCCGGGTGAACGTCTCCAGGCTGTAATAGCCACGATCCACAAAATCGCCCATGAATATATAGCTTGTATCGGGCACTTCGCCGCCAGTGCTGAACAGCTTCTGCAGATCGTAGAACTGGCCGTGTATATCACCGCACACGGTGACGGGTGTGCTCACCGGCTGCACATTGGCCTCCTCAAGGAGTATATCGCATATTACCTCGCACAGCTTACGCAGTTCATTCTCTGGTAAATACTGACACTTTTTCACAATCTCAATCCATTTGTCAACATCGCCCATTATAAATGCCTCAGTTGTGCCACTTGATACTGTTGCAAGTCCGGCTTTGAGAGTGCTCGGAACAATATTTTAAGAAAATTGCTTTAGTTTCTTTTCCATATACAATGTTAACTTGATTAAATTTCAAGTTGCAAACGATACTTTTTAACTTAACGTGAGATGACAGAACTTGCTACAATATATTATATATATATTATTTTATTATATTATATTAATCTGATACTATATTTAATTCATAAAATTCGGCAATTGCAATTGCATCATTCAACACTCATTTTATATATTTTTTTATTACAAGTGCCTCTTTAGATTAAAGAGTTTAATATACATTGAGAGTTGAGCCTGAGTAAAGCATGGGCAATCGAAACCTCAGCGTTTGGTAAAAGCAAAAACTTGAGAGTGTGGTTGCCATAACAACCACAAAAACAAAACGACAGAAGTTGCAACAACAATAACATTCGCCAGCTGGATCAAGATTATTATGCGAGATTGCATAAATTGTAGCAGGTGCCGAGGCTCCAGGCCGACAAGTCTAACAACAAACAACATCCTTTGTGGTCTTTTTAAAGTTTTTTCAAGTCAACAAATTGTTCCGCAAAGCTAGACGCAAAACAAAAAACCACAAAAAAAATTTACTTGCCATGAGAAAGGCACAAATTTTTGTTCAAAGCTTACAGTTTGGGCCAATTCAGAACTTGCCCAGGCTTTTGATAAAATTTGTTCAAGTTTTGTTCGTCAGCCTTAAATATTGCCCGTAATCTAATTAATTTCAAGCATGAATACATAAACTTTCCGAACTAAGCTTCAAAGTCTATTAATTTTCGGCTATGTATAAGGGCGGGGTGGGGGACTTTTCCAGGAATCTATTAGGCTGTAAACTTCTTCTGTTGCAGACACGCACACATTGATTAATTTTAAGACAATACTCATAAAGGCGTTGCCCACCTGACCACAATTGGTCTTCTGTGCCCGCTTCCGTTTCAGCCTACGCCTTCGCAGTATTCAAAATGGCGCACGTGCCTGCGTATATAATTTGTGTAGCATACTTTGCAGCGTCTTCATTTCAGTAAACCAAAGCACGTTGTTTGGCCGGTGGTCTTTTGGCCGCTTTCAGAAGTTTGGTTAAGTTAATTCGATGGCTTCCACACTCATTGCAACTTTAAGCAAGCCAACGGCATAGAAACTTAATCAAACTTATTCTTGCTGCTCCTCAGCAGTGCTGGCAATGTCGCCATTTTCCCAGCATTATTTTGAAGTCTTGTGACTCTTTAACTATTTTTTAATTTAAATTAAGATACTTTGCCAGCTATTAGCAAACACTTAAAATTAAAAAAAAAAATTTTCATATGGAATATAGCTATAGAAATACGCCTAAATGAGTATACAAATTACAAAAATATCAAAGCAAATATATCATTTAATTGCAACAGCTAATTATTGTCAAAAAGTTAGACAGACAAATCTAGAATAAATATACTATAGCATATTAGAAAACTTTTAAAACATGTGAAAAAAAATTTTTTAAGTAGAATTATAATTTGTTAAACCAAATTTAGCTATTTGCACTCGATGAAATATAGCCTTTTTCAGGTTAACAGCACTACTCAGCTACTCCTGCTGCTACTTCTCTTGCACCTTATTGTTGTTGCTGCGTTTTAGCGCAAAGTTGCTTCGTTTGCCGTTGTCCTGGCTGAGCCTGGCACGCAAGCAATCGGGGCCAACGACGCGTCGTTAACTGTTTGCGTGTTTGGCTGTTATTTATAATATTCTGGCCCTAACCCGTCCCCGTAAGGTTTTCTAACGGGAAGCCTTCAACTTGACCGTTGCCACTTGCAAGGCACGGATCGCAGCAAAAATTTAACATTTTAAATTGCAGCAACGCAAGTTTTTTGGCTTCTCCGCTGCGGCTTTTAACTTTTAATTGGATTTTCGATGATTTTGTTTTAACGCTGCACTCTAGTGTTCATTATTGTTAGCTTTTATTGGCGCTCAACAATTATTTCCACTGACTAACCGCACTTTATTTACATTTTCCTCATTTCACATTAGTATTTTCACAGCTGTTTGCAGAAAACGCTCATTATAACTTAAATTATATTTGATTCGAGTTTTTTCGAACATCTTTTTTCGTAGCTACCATTTGTTACATTTATCTCTTTATTACCTAAAGTGACATCAAGCAGGCTCTAAATTTGTTTAAATTTAGCTTGTTAATTGACATGTTATGTGACAAGCATGTAAATAAATTCAAACCGTTTTCGGTGAATTTTTTTAAATGTAAATGAGAAATGCCAGCAAACTTATTGCTAAAAATAAGCTCATAAATTTATAAAATATAAAATGCTAAAAATATTGCTTGGTTGTTCTGAGTTAATGTCCTTTAACAAGAATTCAAAGCTTAAATACCATGCTATACGCAGAATCGTTAGTCAATTTTTAAATGTAACTTCTTAATAACAATACTTTGATAAGTTCTTACAAACAATTTGGAGTTTCTGAGTAACTTTTTCATGCACATATATTTTCCGAAAAAATTTAATTCTGTATTTTTATTCTATTTTTAATATAATGATAACTCAATGCTTTATGCAGAGGTATTTACAAAAGTTGGCTTTTTAGCCCTCTCAACATTCTTATGCATAATTTTTGAATTAAGGTCATTGCATTTGAGGATTAAAAGAACAAAATGTTTTACGAAAGCCTTCTAAATAAATTCTTAAGCGAGCACGCACAAAAATTTCCTTACAAGCAAATTCCAGACACCACAATAACTCCAACTAACACACATACATACACACAACAAGTAAGAGTGTGCTAGACTCGCGCTGTTTCTTCATTTCCGCATCGCATTCCAAGCAGGCCTCAATGAAAACACATTCAAAGCTATCAACAATTTATCACAGCAACTGAAGGAAATCTCATTTGCAAAAGAGGAAAAAGTTTTGCAATCTGGTTGAGGGATGGGGAATTACGGGGAAGTGAAGGCGCCGCAGTGATTGTCAAACTGTTTAGCGGTCGCAGACGTTGCTGCTGCAACAAACAAAGAAAAACAAAGCAAGCAATAAGTGAAAGAGAGAGAAAAAAACGGAAACAGCGACAAACGAAATTTATGTTTTGTACCCAAAGCAACAAAAGTACGAAAAAAAAATGTAAAAAGGGTTTGGAGCTAACCCAAAGTTTTGGAGAAATGGAAATAAATAAGGAAATCATGTTTAACTTCGGCCAGCTAAACAATAAAATTGCACAACTGTGCGAGGGCAAACGGGAAAAATGCTTTTCATTTCCACCGCAATCCATATATCAAAATAAGCATATATGCGACACGCATAATTTTTACCCCAATATGATTGCCGGTCTAGAAAAAAACAAATGAAACCCATAACCAACACTCGTCTTGGCCTTTGTTTCATTTATGTGAAATATGCAAAATGTTATCAACCTGCAATCGGCGGCCAACAAAGCAAAGGTCAAAAGCGTGTAAAGGAAAAAACAGGATGAAAGTCAGGGGGCGGCAGTAGAATAGAACAGTGCAAGGAAGTTAGCGAAGCCAAAGGCACCACAGATACTCGCCAGGACACACCTTGGTACGTTGGTACTAACTCATTCTGCTGCCATAGCAAAAATTGTTGCAAAAGCATTAGCATAAAATGAACACAAACATCGGAAGACTTTTCTGCGTGACTGTTCAACATGCTGTGGCTGGCGTATCTGTGTGTGCTTGTGTGCCTGTGTGTGTGTGTGTGTGTGAATGTGTTTTGCGCATAATGGAGCAAGTGTAGTTTAAAATTGCACATTGTTGGCCAGTTTTGTGGCTGTACTTGCTTCCAGACAAAATTGTCGGCTGTCTCAAATACGTTTATGCGTCCAAGGATGTTAAAAATTTAAATTTAATTTAAACTTAAAACTTGTTTAATTGTAGAAAATATATTCTAACTAATTATTGTAATTTCGAATATAGAATGTTTTAAACTTAATATTAAAAATGTATATTTTAATACATAAATTATATCACTATTTTTTGTATATAACATATAAGAATTATATATTTTTTAATTTAAAAAACTATGTAACTCATATATAGTTTATCACAATTTTGCATCGCATAAACTCAGTTCATGTCCCAACTTTTCATTGGCTTGCAACTCATTGCCGGCAGTCAAGTCAAAGAGGATTTGTCCTTTATAGTTAGCCCAGGACGACCGTATACTGCTTTCGCATTTATTTTTTTTCTGTGCACTTTTGGCTCATTGCAGGCAAATGATAAATTTGTGCTCCGCTTTGTTGTCTGGCGCCTGGCATTAAGTTCTCTCCACCTTCCCCCTTTCCCCTCCCCGACCCTATCACGGACGCCTGCTGCACAGATTGACTGTCGCCGGCAGGAGAAGGATACGTTCGTATGTAAATAGCCGGGGGGGCATGGCATATGCAAGAGGCGTGCCAGACCAAGTTGAAGCGGGGATTTTGTTCTCAAAGTTAACGAGCCAGCGGGCCAAAGGCGAATTCCGCAGTCAGTTTATAATTTATGGGCGCTTAAACTTTGGCTCTAGCTTCGAGGCGCAGACAATGGGAGAAGCTCAAGGAAATTTGTCCAGAATTCAAGCAGGGATTTCAATGTTGCAGGAAACCGGCGCATAGCCAAATTAATGGACATGCAAAGGCTCTGCCAGCTGAAACAAATGAAATGCCAAATGATATTGTTGGCAGCACCTGGCAAGCAACCTCGGCCCAAAATCTGTTACATTCCATCACGTGCCACCTGACGTGTCATTAGGGGGCAACCCTTTTATGCCTATACTATTAGTTGGCAATTTTCACCCCTCGTTCGAGACGTGTAGGAAATGAAGCTTTTAAATGACCCCGGCCCTGAGAGGGTACACAGCAGCACACAGCGCACACAGGATCAAGGTGACCCAAGCAACACGCACCTTTTGCACCTTTTAACGCCTCCGCCCGGCAACTGCTTGCAACCCCCGACCGTAACACATGTGCCACACTGTCGGCCACACCCCGAAGCGCATTCGAAACATCAATAAATTAAAGGTACAAATGTAATTTCGTATCCCGGGCGTAAAATAAGGAAATGGCAATAAGAAAATAAATACGTTTCATCTAGTAAAACTCCAATTTCAGGTTTGCCTTGAACGACGGCTTGTAAATAGATTAGGGTGTTGCCATGCCAACGCCTCAAAATGTAACCCAGGGCAGGCAACTCTGGCCAACGATAAGGCGTCGTCCCACTGCCCTTTTGCTGACCCCCTTTTTGCGTTCGGACACTGCCACATCCAGAAACTGGCCATATTTTAGTCATTTTATTGCACGCATTGCTCACATGGCTCAAAAGGCAATCGAAATTTGTGGACTGCGACATTGTGCATGCTCTTCATAATGCTCGGTTGAGCATTGCTAATCTCAATAATCTCTGTTTTGTGGTATACATTTTTTCTTTATTCCAGGAATAATCAATAAATAAATTGTGCAGTGTATGGATAAATAAATACTCTAACCCATTTGTGTCATTAAAAATAGTTCAGTGTTTTAGTTTAATATTTGTAAATTCACAGAACAAATGTTCTGCATTTTTCAAAATATTTCTAATAACTTGATTTTATTTTAAATTTAATTAAAAGTTATAAAATAATTATAATTTTAAAAAAATATTAAATCTTGCAACTATTAAATTGGAAATATTATTATTTTATTTCTAAAAAAAAATAATTTATAAGTTTTCCTCAGCTTTTAATAAACAAAAATAAGAGGAATATATATTAATAATATACACTCCAACTCTTTTTCCAACAAAGCTCACTAACGATTCCAAAAAACCCCAAATACTTTGCATTTCATTAAAACGAACCTAATAACAAGAATAATATAAATTATTGTTTATCAAGAGCTATAGTTGGCATATGCTCATATAATCTAAAACGCATCATATTTCCAATATAAGATATAATATATGTATATATATTATTATTTCGTTATATTTATATATTCTTCTGATATTTTTTGAAATCTTAATCATTGTTTATATTTTCATTTTGCCTTTACAAAAGATTCCTATAATTGTTGATACCCCATTGGACATGTGGTTAACACAGGTAATCAAAAGTGTCTTCCGGCATTGCAATAAGCAACAGAAACCTCAGCGCCATCTGCTGTTTGTTACTTCAACACCTCTTTGTCGTCATCTGGGTGGTGGGCAGGGACGAGGGTCGGTCTACAAATCCGCTTTGGCTTTACTGTTGCTGTGTTGTCACACTGCACAAAGCGCACATTAAGAGGCTTCGCTTGAGTGAAAGGTGTCGGGGCGTGCCGAAGTCCCGACAGGTGAACCCCAACCAGCAGCCATTGATGAGCCACAAGGCAGCTGCACAATGTCAAAGTGGACGAAGCGCAGCCGAGTTAGGAGCAACACGAAGTGCTCATTGCACAGTTGAACTGCTCGACGAAGCTTTGTTGGAAAGTGTGGAGTGCTCCGAGGGAGTAGCAGGGTAGTTTTGCAGGGCAGTTTTGTATTTGGGGTTTAGTCACACTCGCCACTGGACAGACTGAAATTAATGGGTCGGAAAGTGTTGAGATTAATCATGGCCGCATAAAAACTGTCGCCTGGCCTGGTCACGGAAGTGTCCTGTATCCTGTGACGGTGCCGCTGCCGCTGCCGCTGCTCATTAAGATCTGGCACAGTGAAGCAAAGATACTCAGCCAAAGTAATCTGGGCCATTTAATCAGCCAGCGCTTCGCCCATGCACCCAAACTTAAAGTCTAAGCAAATGAGCCGTGTCGAGGGCCCAACCAAATGGGAACGCGTCCGATGGCGCTGGTGATGATGCAGTCGCAGAGGGGAGCAGCCAGATGCATTCACTTGCATAAAAGCCGTTAAATAGACGGATGGTGGAAGGAGAAGTAGGGGAAGAGTGAAAGCGAGAAAACCCGGACAGTAAAAGCGGCGACTTAAAAACACCTGGCAAATGAGACTTTAATCCAAAGTCGAAATACGAGGCAACCAGAATAAATGTGAATGTAATTCAAAAACGAACATGCAAATGCTCTTTTGTCTGTGGTTTAAGCGTTTTTTGATTTAATAATAAAGAAATAATTCACACAAGAAAGAATACAAAAAGAGCGGTCACGGATTATACGACTGCATATGAGATCATTTAAATTATTGTTTATAACTGTACCCAACTGTAATGTGATAAAAAGAAAGAATTTGAAACAATTTTTACTATCCAAAGGTAATGAAAAAAAATAAATAAAAGATATGTGAGAGCAGCAATTTATCCAAAACTTGTATTTAAAATTACGACAAATTAAATTGATTTAATCGACCAAAATGCCTGAATAAATGTAGTCAGTATTTAAATAAATATATCAAATATATAAAAGCTTATTTAAAATTTTAAAAATATATATAATAAATATATAATAAATAAGCATAAAAACAAAATAAATATATTCAACGAATGAAAATCATACTAACAACTTGTGGCTTTATTTTTTTGATTTGTTTGTTTAGTCAATATACAAACCTTTAAATTAATATTTACTTAGCCAGCTTAATCGCATGTGAAACTTCGGTAAATTGCTTAGTACATATTTATAAATCCATCAACTTTGAAAACTATATTTTACAATAATATTGTATCAAAATTGGTACAATCTTTAAATTTCCAATTAATAAAACCTCCATTAAATGTATAATAGGAGAAAACTGAGCTCAGACAAATGCATACCAAGAAACTTTGCCATCCATTCCGATAAGTATTTTATGATTTATGATTATGAAAATATTTCTTTGGGTGCGTTGCAGGTTGCATGACCAAGTGAAATGCCCGCCGGGAGTGTATGGCAGAAAGTGAGGGCAGACAAAGCGACAGATAAACAGAGCAACCGTCTACGGCACAGAAACATAAATTACGCTGAAATCTAAGGCAAGCGCCGACACAAAAAAAGTGTATACATATTTTGAAAAACTTCCGTATAGCTGGGCTAGGGGAACGAAACAAAACAAAACTGAAAAGCTAAAAAATAAAAGAAAATGTTTTAGGCAACTTCAGCAGCCACTCAGCAATGTGAATTACAAGCTGGGAAACGGACTCTTGTTGGGCAGTCGACGTCATCAGGCGCAACTGTCACGCTGTGCGGGCTATTTAGTTGACTAACTGACACACGTAGATACAGCTGTCACACACACGCACACACACAGAGGTAGATACATAAACGTGGATAGCGTCACAGCTACTGATAAGAACCAGAGCCACAATGAGGCCAAAATGACTGTTAATGCTGAGTTATCTTCAGACTCGTATGTGGTCGGCCCGAAAAGGTGAGTTTTTGACAAGTTCATTGCGTTTGAAGCCCATTACAAAGTGTAATTGACTTGCGACCAGTCGACGGGCGGTGCTGCCCTTTGCCATTTGAGTCATTTTTCAATTTTTGGCTCGTTTGTCACTTGAGCCAAGTGCAAAATGATAAATATCTAACACCCAGCCAGCCAACCAAAACCACAGACAACTTTGATAGTTCTCCAGTTGCTGCCATTTTCTCATTTGCACTTGAAGCCTGAACTGAAATTCAAGTGGATGCTGCTGAGTTTTGAGTCGCTTAACATCCTTTCATGCCACTCTTCTCCACAACTTCATCCTGTTGTGTGTTTTATGACCCAGACACTTGATGTGATATTTCCTCTTTTGATAGGCAGAAGCAACCTCTGCGCATTTATCACATCGATTTAAAGTGGCATTACCTTTTGCTCGCATCGGCAATCGACATCTCTATCTCCATCTCTCTCTCTTTATATCTTTCTCTACCCTCTGGGCCGGTCCATAACTAAACACGTACTTTTCAGCGACTGTCAAATGTAATGGAAGCGCTGGCAGCGCAGAGCGTTGAGGAGGAAATTGTTCTGCTGCACAGTCTCAGGCATTCCATTTATTGGCAAAATGACGTGCCGTTACCTCCCGTTCACCTCCCACAGTCTCCTACACTCTCTCGATAACTGTCTGAGCTGAACTGTCCTCGACAAAGTGCCTGCAATTTCCCAGTGAAAGAGACTTATCAAATTGTCATCAGCTTTGCAATTTATCAAAAGAATTTCCATTCACATCGCTTGCATTTTAAAATACTATAAACATATACATATATAGAGGCTTTTGTCAAATTTATTATAATCAGTGCTAGACAATTGTTTTTCGAAAAATTCACATTTTCATTTTCGAAATCTATTTTAAGGCAAAATTCTCAATTTAATACAAACATTTGCTGTATCTGATAAAAAATTAAATGTAATAGAAAACTTTCCTTAATTTCTCAATTTTTATTTTAGATAATTTTCTAATCAAACTAGGTCAGAGTATTTTGTTATCGACTTGGCTCAATATTTGAAGCTAGAATTCTTGTCTGTTATTCTTATCGATTTTTTGGTTTAGTTTGGTTTTGGTTTTGGCTTTCGTTTCGTTTTATTTGTTTTGCTTCGATTTTCTCTCTCTCTCTCTTGGGCGCTCTTTCTCTCTCTTTTTCTACTGCGCTGTGTGTGCACAGTCAAAAAAGTTTTTATCTCTGTCAGTGCGGGGCTGTCAAACAATGCGACGGCGTTGGAATAACACTGCCAACTGCAGGCAACGCAGGGGGGGGGGGGGGCAATTCGATAGGAAAGGGGGAAGGGGGGAGCAGAGGGGGGTGCGTGGCTGGAACTGCAGACCGTTGGCAACGCTGGCAGCAACGACTTGGATGGCAGTTCAAGTTGAAGTGGCCGTGTACACAATTGTAATTTTTCGTAAATCTGCCAAGATGTAAGTGCAGCGTCTCCAGGCAGCCCAACAGCCACTTGTCTCCACGTTTCCCACATCGCCACCTCACCCACCTTTCATCCTGGCAAACCCCCAAAAAAGCGTGGCAGATGGCCCTTAAGGCAGCGCTGTTGCAAAGTTTAGTTTTTGGAGTTGATTCATTATAATGAAGGAAATTCTGTTTGCCAAAGTGTTCCGCCAGAGACTTCATCAGTTGTTGAGTGAACCAGGAAGACAGGGGAGGGGATCCAAAATAAATAAGTCATTCTCTAATCGATAGCAGTCCAAATTGTATTGCCGCCACGCCCCGCTGTCATAAAGAGCAAAAACAACGTGGAAATTAATTGCATTTACACGTTGACATTTTTGTCGTCAGGTAGAAAACACAAACAAATCAACCAACCGAAGGGCAAAGTAAAACGAAAGAACGTCGTAGTTGGATATAACCGACTGCACAATACCCGTTCACAGTATTATAACATAGCTTCAAACACGCAAAAAAGTTTAAGGTTTTATTGTTATTTTCCAGCAAAATGTTGTGTATCTAACTTTAAATTTTATTGCTTGGATTTATATATATTTTATCATTTCACATTGCATAAACCCAATATACTCTTCATTTTGAAAACCAGTATAAAAAATAATAAATGCAATTAACACATGAGAAACTGAGAGTAAGAGAGAATTGGAGAATTGTGCAAGGGACACAGAGTCACACTCACATTTTCAATTTCAATACACAGTAGCAGGTAACGAAATAATTTATGACAATTATTTTGACATGAAGACGACGATGACAAGAACACGGCAAAAGTGGGAGATAGAACGAGAAATGAATGCATTGAGATAAAATCTAAAGAGTCTGCACACAAAAGCCATTAAACAGGATATACATTAAAGTATTTTAGATTAAGAGCCAGACAAAAAGTAGGAGACAACAAATTGCAAAGGGCTATTATAGCGAAAAGGAACAACAAGCCGAACTACCTGCTTGGCCAGCGAGTAGGAAGACGGCAATCCAGGCAAACAGCAGGTGTGCACAACAAATCAGTTAAAGCCAACGGATCGCCGAAAATATCAGCAAAAGCAAACGAGTCGAGAAACGATTGTCGACAGGGCCGCAGATCACGACGAACCAAAATTTGCACCTGTCGCAAATCAAAGAAGTTGAAGCGAGAGCGAGCGAGATAGACTGACGGACTGACTGAGCAGGTAACTCGAGGTAACTGAAGGTAACACAATCCCCCAACAGCGTCCGTGACATCTGTTCCTCTTTTTGTTTAGCTGAACGGGGGCAGAAGTGGGAGGGGGGGCGCAGCGTAGGGAGCCCCAGCGAGAAGCCGGTTTCGTGACAAGGGTAACCCAAATTTTGGCATCGCCATATACCGTTGCCATATAATTTTCGGCATTAGCTTTGCTCAAATTAATGGGCAGTTGTTGCAGCCTGCAGCGACTGGCAGCGTCCGCAACAGCAGCTGTTAGATTTTTGCAGCAAAACTGGTTTAACTGTTCTGATAAAACTGTGCAACAAAACATGACATGACAAATATAAATATATACATTCTATATTTATTTAAAATATTAAAAAGAAAATTGTAAATTTCTATGTAACGCATAAAGTTTATTAAATACCCAAAAGAATTTATTTTGCTGAGATAATTGCAAATTAAGCACAGCTTCATTTTAAACTTTAGTAATGAGTAATGAGTTAAGTATCTAAAATAATTACTACTACTTTAACTACAATGCTAGGCAACAGTGTAAATACTGCTTAGTTTAAAAAGCAAACTTAAAATACCATAAACGCGGTTAGTAGTCTCCCTTTTCAATGCAAAATGCCATTATACGAAATTCCAAAGAATTTTCTATAGCAGAAAATTCCATGCAGCTTATAAAATTGTACTTAACTCAAGAAATGTAAAATAAAAGAGTGAAATGCTTTAAAACGTCTCACAAAATGTAATAATAATTAATGAGTATTAAAATAATTTTCAAATCAGAAGTAAAAGTGATTGTAGAAGTAGTATTAATAGTTTTAAAACTTACGGAAAAAACTGTTAATATTCTTGTTAACAGATTTTAAATTGAAAAATATCGAATCTAAATATATCAAAACTTAACAGATTTTCATGTTTAATGAAATTTTTGTTATGATTTGTTTTCTAAATTTATGCTGTATTTTAAATATGTTTTACATTTTTTTGTGAAAAAATCAAATGAATTATGTAGCTTACTTTGTAGCAATTTATTCTTATAGCAGACATCATCCCTTAAACCATAAGCTTAAACTAAAAATTAAACCAATTGTTGAAAAATATTTAATTAGCTTAAGAGATGGATGTACATAAACATTAACTGGCATTATCCGCTGGCTTCCAACAAAAATACATTAATTTGCCGCAAGCACGCGGTTGCGTAGTGTAATAAAAAAAGGTAGCCAATTAGACAGTATTATTGGTAGTATCGAAATGTTGAACAAGCCAATTGATATTCTAAGTATTTTAATTGCCGTCATTAATTAATGAATGTTGCGTTTTAAACCGCAATTAGAGTAAATTACCCGAATACTTCATATTAACGCAACATCTCCATCAATTAAAAGTTTTTACAACCGCAGCGCGCACAAAATGATAAACGGGGAGCTCTTCCTGACTGTGTAGAAGTGAAAAGTTGTAAGAGCACAAATGCGGAAAGTGCGGTGGGGATAAAGGGATCGCACTTAATCGATTTTTGATTTCATATTAATGACACGTACAGGATACGCGGCAACGGATCGATGTGCGCCAGGATGACAGGATAACATTAAAATGTGGCTATGCGCGTTTTAATTATGAGCAATGTCCACGTTATTTTATTCTCGACCACAATTCGCACAGTTCCTGTCCGTGTCACGGATTGCTACTCAATTATTAAATCAATATTTCAAAACGGGAAATGTATATACATACGGTAATGTTGTTGCAAGCCGTTAGTTTTGTGTGGCAGCCAAATTGAGTTTGTTGTCCGGTTTTTGTGGGTCGCGTGTCTCGACGCCTTGAACCTGATGTTTGTTGGCCAGCGACGGGGACAGGCAGTTGTTTTGGCCATTTGGTTAGCTGCTGTCTCTGGGGGTTGATTTTCCAATAACCAAGTAAACTGGCCCATTTAATTGGGCCGTCATTACATGGCCAACAACGATAATGAGCGACGTTGCAGCGACTATGGCGACGACTTAACCCACCGACCCAAATTCGAACGAGAATCGCAGCGGTCGGAGGAACTTATGCGTCTGTCAGGCTAAAGCTGCTTAAAGTAAGCGGAAAACGGGCCACGATATACACCCACACACACACACGCACACACACCCTCTCACGCATATGTGTGTATAAACAAAAACACACTTGGACAACTTGTAAAATTAACAAGTAAAATGTTTGCAGTCAAGTGTGCTCGACAACCCTAGAACAACCCTGTTTGTTGTTTAAGTTGAAATTTGTAGATTACAAAATAATTTTGCAGAGTACTTTATATGATTTAAAAGCTTTTAGAGCTATTTAAATCTAAATTGAAATTAAAATAATTTAAGGTGAAAGCTATGCCAAGAAATAAAATAAATAATAATCCTTCAGTTTCAACAATTTAATATTAACAAAAAGATTTTAAATAAAAAATAATAACAAAATTAAGAACAAACAAAACGAAAATCTAGAAAATGTGGAAAATTACAAAAAAAATTATTTGAATAAAAATAAATACAAAAATATACAAATTGAACATAAGTAAAAAAAAAAGAAAGATTATTTTTTTAATCCTTAGCTTAATGTGGGAAAATTGGTTTTGTTTTTCTTACAGTGCATATTTCACATTTATGCAACAGACACTACCAGGGTCTTAGCCAACCAACGTTGGCTGGCCTCCCACGCCGCCCAGATACTCTTAAGCCGCTTTTGCCAAATGTGGACACAGTAATTAAGTAACAATTTGCGCGACTTACGCTCTGCGGTCTGCCCCGCCCACAGACTCATTTTAGCGCCCTTAAGTAGGCAAAAAAAGTTGATATAGTCTTACTTACATATATATCTGTATATAGCACTTAGCATATAGTATAGTATGTGCTGCTTAATGAAAACTTTCCACTTTCTTTCACGTTTGTATCGCAATAAAATGAAATCCCACAGATAAATTATGCGCCATTTAATAAAGCTACCAAACGACCATCTTCCGCACAACTTTTACGCAAATTATGCTCATCAAAACGAGCAGAGACAACGGCAGGAGAAACAACTTGATAGGCCCGTGCATGACAAGCAGGATAAGAGGTTGGGAAAGGGGGGAGGCGAATGGAAATGCGAATAAGGATGCGGATGCCGTTGCTGACATGTCGCAAGTGGCTTCGCTGATGAGCGACAACGAAATAAATAAAAAAAATATAAAAAAAGTCTCGCAAAAGTCACGCAACGCACATTTAAAGTCTCACAATTGGGTATGAGGAACATCACGAAAATGAGCGTGGAGCAGGGGCATTTGGTAACAGGGTAACAGGGCGAAGGTGGCCAATAAGCCGCCAGTGAAGCTTAACTGGCAGCTGAAAACATCAGGCTGAGCAGAGCTGAGCTTCTTTCGCATGTGGCATGCGGCATGCGGCAAATGCGACTGCCTGTCATCGACTTGGTAATGGCCTCCGTCTCATGCCGCACGCCTCTTTCGATGGCTTAATGCTGCCTCTCGGTCCCGCCCCCTTAAGCTGCGAGCGCCAAATGAAATGAAATATACGTACAAGTCATTTATATTTGCATAAAAAGTGCGAAAAAATGCGCCAAAATAAACGGTACATTGGCAACATGGAGGCACTCGTGGGGGCATTGAGGAGACGGGCAGACATTTGGCAAATGCCATACGTGCTGCAAAGCTAACAAAGATTAACGAATGGACGAATGAACTGGCTGGCAATGCTGTGTCATGTGGCAATTGCGTTGAGTGCACAAATAAAGAGCTGTAGCATATACAAAAAATGCATTAAACACCTTAGGTTGCAAGCAAAAAACAGCACGCCACCTTAAAACACCTGAGGTTGCAAGAAAAAAACGCTATGCCAGTGTTGCAACACCGAACGCAAAGGCAAAATATTTGTCATAGCAATATAATCGAAATTAAGTTGAAAATAATAAAAGAAAATATTTGCATACATTTTCTATATAAACAAAATATTTCCATTCAGTCCGTAATAAAGGATAACAAATAATTAAATCATTTTTAAAGAGTATTTCAGCGAACAATATAAAAAAAATATATTTAAATTAAACAGCATTTTTATATTAAAAAATTCTTCTTTTTAACACTTGACAGTACAAAATCAAATATCTTTATGTTATTTTTAATGTAACATAGACTCCAGGAAAAAAATATCTTAAGCATTTTCAAGTTTAAGGAAGAAAAATAAGAATAAATGTTCAAAGACCCTCTGGGTCGCAAAATCAAATTAAAACGGGTCGCATAATCAAATTGATTACTATTACATGAAAATATGCAGACATTTTAAATTTTAATTGCAAATACCAGTTAGAAATATCTTTAGAATACTTTTTAGATAGCTTACAGTCTTGTTAAAATTACTTCAGTAAATAAATAAATTTTGTTTTGTGCAGTCTGCATTTAAAAACATTTTTGTTTATCAACGTACACGTGTATTTAAATTTTGCGAAAATTAAAATAACAATAAAAATTGTAATAATAATAACAATAACAATAATAATGTGTAATAATAATAATCCTCCACTTAGTTTCTTTATTATTTTGCAACGGATTTAAGCTGTGTTCTTTTAGGCATTCGAAACAAAGTTTAAACATATTTTATTTTTGGTGTTGTCAGCGAAATTTCTGTTCTGTTTAATTACTTATTTATCCCATATGATGCAACTGCCTTTGTACGAATATGTTTCCAGCTAGCAAAAAGTATGCTTATGTTTCATTAATCTCAATTACGAATATGTCAGTCAGTCTCTAGAAGTCTATTATTAAAATGGGAACAACAAAAACTGGAACCAGGACAACAACAGGAAGAACAACTTTTTCCAGAAGCCGCAGAAATTTAATAAGTTTTAATACAAAAGTTGGCGAGCTTCATTATGAAACTGCTGCTGCAGTTAGCAGTCGCAGCTACGGAGTAGTTCTCTGTGTAGTATCTGAAGATGTTGCTTTATCTATCTTTATATGTATGCTTGTGTGCTGGCATTCTATAGCTGCTCCCGCTGATCCCTTCTTACCACAACTCCCCCGCGGTAGCCACTCGGCACTCGAGTGCGGATGTTCAAAAGTCTGTGGCTGTTGCTTTTCCAAGTGCAGTTGAAATTATTTTACATTTCTTTTCTATACCCTATACTCATTTAATATGCGGTGTAAGGCCAAATTAAAGTTACAGATAGTAGGATGTAACTGAGTATATAAATTCTTGGTCAGCATAAGCAGACGGATTAATAAAGCAATTTGTGTCTGTAAATTTTTCATATTATTCTAATATATTTTCAAATACTTAAAAGAGAAAGAAATGTGGTGCAAGTATACCTATTATTTAAACCACGACTGTAACGAGGTATCCCCTAGCCAGGAACTTTTAACTAGAGTACTTATATTTATAATTTTTGTTTTTTTATTTTTGTCAACGTCGTATTTCATGCAAATGAAGTTAACTTGTGCGCACACAAATGTAAGTGTGTGCTTGTGTGTGTGTGTGTGTGTGTGTGTGTGTGTGTGTGTGTGTGTGTGTGTGTGTGTGTCTGCGTGTGTGTATGCAAATGAGCTTGCTTATGTGTGCGTTGGGCCGTGTAAATGTTTCAACTTTTGCAACTGCAGCTGCGCAAAGCGCGCGAAAATGTTCCACTTTTCACGGTTTACGCTGTCACCTGATTTATGGCTTATAAATAAAATTTTAATTTCGACAACAATTAATATGACAATATTCGAGTGCAGAACGCTAAGCCCAAAAGCACAAACACACACACACACACTCACACAACATATTCTCACACACACACACACGTAATGGAATCAAGCAAATGCGATTAGCATTTTATACCATTTAAACCTTAAACACAGGACGCAGCACAAACAATGCGACAATGGCAGAAGAGTTGAACACAAGCCACACACAGCGCAAACACACAGAGTGCCCCCTTGCCCCCCTTTACTTGCAGCAGAGGCGTAGAAGGGGGCGAAAAAAATGGTTTAGAACGTTGGGCGGCAAAAATCTGCAAACAAGTGTGCAACAAAGCGCACAATTGTAATTTAACTGCAGTCAGAGTCTAGTTGGTAACAACAACAACAAAAATAACAACAACTAGCAACAACAACCACCACAACAAATGTGCGCGCCTCAAGTGTTGTAAGCGGCTTTTGTTGGCAATTGTTTGGGCAAACGTTGAAGACCGAGAAGGCAGCGCGGGTGTAGATAACGGTAGCGAAATTGGTAGGCAAATGAAATGCACACTCACCCCACAAACACACACACGCACTCACACACACATGCAGACACAGCGATGCACATACAAACACATAATCCACTTTGCTGTGGCAACAGACGCAGCAGCTGCATCAGAATCGGATGTTACACATACGCCCCGTTGTGACGTAGCTCGTTCGCGTATTGTCTGCCTTATTCTGCTTTCAGCGTACTCCACATATATACCCTATAGTTGAGGTATATTTATCTGACTGTTTAAGCTGCAATTGCAAATATGTTAAAAATGTAATAAATTTCGTCCTAAATCTGATATTTAATAAATTTTGTGACCGATAATAAAATTGTTTATCAGCGTTCTAAACATAAAATAAAACGTAACACAACTATTGATCTAATCATCTAATCATTTAAGCGTTTTGTATCATTCTGATATAAAATATTTGCAAAACTTTTTTTAGGAACCAAAATTTTTTTACTGTGTTTAATTTTCATATATCTTATATTAAATTATGAATACTTTAATTAATAGAAAACCTCTTTAGAGTATTTCTGAGATTTATTTCATCCTAATAGCAGGGCATTTCAAAGTTGATCACTTTGCAATTATTGCACAATTTAACTTCCGTTTCTGGTTTTTGTGCGACGATTTGGTTGACAAATGTCACAGCAACGGCGTCCAACTATGCAAAGCTCCACTCACAACTTTGCCCAGCCTATAACTGCGTCCCCTGAACCCCTTTCCCCTCCACTGACAATTGCGAACAAATGTAAAACAGCATAAAACACTTCTCGCTCCAATGTCGCACTTCCGCCACCCGCTGGCGTACAAACCACGTAATGTTCGTGAAAAACTTGACACTTCATTGTCTCTCTCTCTCTCTCGGACACATTCTCTCCCTATCGTTCGCATCTCTTTGTGTCTACATGTACACAGCTTTTTTATGTTATCTATGGATTCGTCTGGCGCCTGTTTCTGTTGTCAATTGTTGCGCATTTGCCTGTCGCTGAAAACTCTCCTAAAAGTCTGGGCCAACGCCCGTTGCTTTATGATGCGACATTGAAGTGCAGTGGCGTAGTCAGTTAGTCATTCATTCAGCCTCCCACTCAGGCAATAATAATGGTTAAGAATAATGCATTTCACAAGTGAAACAATGAGCAGGGAAAAAGCATTTCCTGCAGAAGGTGCTACTCTAATAGAAGCGAAAAAATCGCAAAAAAAGAAGTGTTCTTTCACTATAAAAGGGACAAAGAAAACCAAACTGACCAAGTGAATACAACTGAGAAACATATTGTTCTTCACTGGTAGAAAGAATGGCAGAACAAAAACCTTACAAATACTTTGCAAAAAGGCTATCAATAGAATAAAGTTTACTCAATTAAATAGCCTTGGCATACATAGCTTATACATAAACTAAATAAAGCATATATACATATTTCTCAGATATTATCGGCATAAAAAAATTGATCAAATGAACTACATGAAACTTACGAAAATGTATCATGCGTAATACAAAGTGTTCGTTTTTTTAATAATTAATATTTATTGACATTGGAAAAAACGTTGCTATTGAACAAACATAAACCCTGGTTAACGCTTGGCTTACGACAATATATTTATATATCGATTTTCAAGTACTAAACTCTTATATCACATGGACACAAAGAAGCACACGATACAAACGCTTATCGATTTTCAATTGGATTATCTGGTATCCAAAATAATAATAACAGTTTACATTACTTAGCCAACTGTTAATGGATATAAAGTAAAACAATATTAGACACAAAAAATGTTGTATAAGCTTGTGTTTTAGAAATGCCATTCCCATCTATATTACTTTAATGAAGTCATTTACGTTTTTTCTCTTTCTTACTCTCTCTATCTCTCTCTTTCTCTCTTTCTCTCTCTCTCTTTCTCTCTCTCTTTCTCTTTTTCTCTCTCTCTCTTTCTCTCTGCCTTTCTCTTGTACATAAAACAAGTGGAGATTAAGCGTCATTTGATAACGATGGGCGCTTAACTTAATCATCGGAGTTTTGACTTCTGAATTAATCGAGTGGAGAATGTTTTCAACTACAATTCTAATAAAAGTCGCCCCTTTTGTGTACGGAAGCGTATAATCACATTTTAATAGCCCTAAAAAGGACATCGAGCCGTAGATCAAATAGCAACAGCAACTAAAAATCCACATTAATGGGTGTCCTGCCTCAAGAAACTTTTCGGCAATGTCGCACGGCCAAAAGACATAAAACAAAAGTTGGCTCTCCACCCAACAAAGTTGCACGAAATAATGGCAAACACCAGAAAGGGACCCAATCAAATGCAGGAAGAGGGAGAATGTCAGGCAGGACTCCAAGGAACTCAGCTGGCACTTGGGGCGCCCTAACAAAGTGAAATGTGGAAAAATCTTCGCAAAATAAAATAAAACATAAAATAAAATGCCGAAAATTAACGACAAATTGCGCATCATTAAAAACCGAAACAGAGCACACTGAAAATGAGGGAAACCGAGAGCGTATGGAGGTGTC
Source organism: Drosophila micromelanica (assembly GCA_004143825.1). NCBI lineage: Eukaryota > Metazoa > Arthropoda > Insecta > Diptera > Drosophilidae > Drosophila > Drosophila micromelanica. Next base: position 29,294 of record SCDY01001347.1, read on the forward strand.
TCTCGTTGAAGACTAAAGCCAATAATGAAGAACAGGCAAAGCACCAGCTGGGAGGGCACAGAGAGAAAGCGTACACCTGGGTGCACTCATTTATTTGATTACAAGCCAAGAGAAAAACAGACGAGGCCAAAAAGGGAGACAACTCAATTCCTGTCGAAACAAGACTTTACCAAATGACAAAATATTTGCCATAGACTTGATACAATTTACGCGACTTGATTTGATAATGGTCACAACATTTTTGCTAGATTGTCGCAAAATTTACGCTGCGAAAAAATGCACACATAAATCGATAGTCAATGGAAAGTAAAAAACTTAACTAAAGCTAAAGTCAATTAAAATTTTTATATTTTTTCTAAAACTATTTGATATTACATTTTTTCAAGTTATTAATAAGAACCTATTTAATTTATTCTGTATTATATTTTAAGTCTAAACTAAATCAAGTACAACTTTTTGCGAAACACTCCGAAAATTTCAACATTAATTATTTGAAACTTATTCTTGTCCAACTGTTTATTATTACAAATTTTGTTCTGTGTGTTTATACATTACACGAAGTCTGCCAACGACTGGCGAACGCATATCTTAATTGCCAGACAAAAACACACAGCTGCACACAAACACACACACTTAAACACAGTTGACACAACGTCACCCACAACACAAAGTCGAAGCCCGCAGCTGCAGCGCCCAAAAACTCCCAATTTCCGAAAAGCCAAACCGCAAAACAAGGCACTCAAAATGACTCACTTTGCGACAACGGAGCTGCCAACCTGTGTAGGTGTCATCGGGTGCTGCCCCCCGATGCCCGCCCATCCAGCAATCCTGCTACGAACAAAGTGACAGGACGTCAAGGTGCACGTGAGCTTCACATTGGCTTCAGTTTTCTTTGTGTATTCTACCTTCTCTTTTTTATTGTATTTTTCTTTTCTCTTATGTTTTGGCTTTAACCTTAATACGAAATATGCTTTTTGCGCATTTTGATTTTGGTTGCTGTTATTAATATGAATAATTTATTTTAATTAGATTCTTAATAATAGACAGCAAATGTCGCCCAGATTACTTTTTGTGTTTATAATATAAATAGCTTTTTTGTGTTTTCCTTTTATGACTTCAATTAACATTTAAACATTTTTAATAAGGTTCACACCTGCATCAATCAAATTTATACAGATGTATAAAAGGCATTCCCTACGTAAAAATTATTTAGTCAAACCCGACTTTAGAGCCTATTTAGATTTGAAAACAATGTATTTATATGCTTTTGAACGTATTCTTAATATATATGTAATATATTTTACAAGAATATAAACTTTAATGTGTACAAATCATATATTTTTTAAATATAAATTTATATAATTACAGCATATTTTAAACTGACTTTAAAATCGTACTACTCCTCTGCTACAACTATACACATTTAATATTCGCTTTAATAGCTTTTTATACCCTGAACCCATCGAAAATGGGTAAAAAAGGGTATAATGGTTTTGTACAAATGTATGTAAGAGGCAGAAAGAGGCATCTCCGACCCCATAAAGTATATATATTCTTGATCAGGATCACTAGCCGAGTCGATTAAGCCATGTCCGTCTGTCTGTCCGTCTGTCCGTCTGTCTTTCTGTCTGTATGAACGCGTCGATTTCAGAGACTACAGAAGCTAGAAAGCTGATCTTGGTCTCATTCAGTTCGTATATATTAT
>SCDY01001348.1:0-30995 GCA_004143825.1 Drosophila micromelanica
GACACCGAACCATGAACAAAAAGACCATCCTTTTGAAAATCGGTTAAGATTTGGCAAAGTTACGACTGGGGAAAGTTGAGACCTGTCCTTATATGGGAACACTAGGGTATAAATTCGAACATTTTTTACATGAATTTGGACCAAAAATTTTATTTTTAAACTGAAATGTAGAATTCATCCCGAACCATGAACAAAAAGACCACCCTTATAAAAATCGGTTAAGATTTGGCAAAGTTACGACTGGGGAAAGTTGAGACCTGTCCTTATATCGGAACACTAGGGTATATATTCGAAATTTTTTTACATGAATTTAGAATTTATCTAGACAACAAACCATGAACAAAAAGATAATGCTTATCAAAATCGGTTGAGTTTTGGAAAAGTTACGAATTTGTGGGTGCCAGTTTCGATTCCAGGCGTGGCAGATTTAATTTTTCGTTGGTGATTGTCAATAACATTTTTTTTTAATTTTTAACCACCTTCATATTTTTCAAGAGCCGCGAGTTGTTGTGTATGTGTTAAATTCTAGGTTCAGGGTACCTCCTAGAGCAAACTAAAAGTGGAATTTAACTTATATGTTAAATAACAGTTGTGGGATGAGAATTTACTGTAAACTTTGAAACTTCTAACTATAAATTAAATAAAAAATTATAAAAATACTAAATAAATATTTATTTACATACACATGCCTTCATATGCACAGATAACAATATAAAATATTTTAATAGAGATTACAGAAGCACTAAAGATTTTTAAGTTGGCTAATCTTACCTAAATCATCAATAGTATATTTTTCACTTCACAAAAAGTAGTGAACACAGTCCAAAAGTTCGTTGTACCTAATTGAACCATCAATTTGTTAAGTGGGTAAAAAAAGGACACGCTGGCGGCGTATGCCTGTCCAATTATGCCCATGTGTCAACTGGCAGCACTCCAGGGATCTATAATTTATGGCCATCAGGTGTGTGTAGGCTGGCTAAATGGAAAATCTTTAAGTCCCAAATACACCGTTAGCTACAGTATGCTACCTTTTGCCTACCCTTTTTAATAAACTTAGCGTCCGTGTCCGTATCCGTGTCCGTTTCGGTGTCCCTGGCTATTTCTGTTTCTGGTTTAGCCTGACGACAGCAGCTTTTCTCAGTTGGCTATAAAATCGAGGCAGCTGCCTTTAAATCAAATCAAATCCCTTTAAAGGAGGTAAGAATAAGTTTGAAAAGCATTTAGAAAAAGCGTTTGTCTGATCCGTTCCCAAAACTGAGTGACAGTTGCGCAAGAACGTTGATGGAAGAGCAAACATTGCCAGCTGGATGTTGGCTGTAAGGTTGAGTTCTTGCTGGTAATTTGCATTGCAATTTTATTTTATGCAAAGTGGCTGGCAAAATTGTTCGACCATCAACAATGCATCAGCGGCGATTGCTGTCTTTTCCCTTATGCCACTTGGCGCAACAACTAAACGGACATATCAAATACGCAAATGCCACAGCAAGAGTAACAACAACAGCAACAGGCAACATGCAACTGACAACAACAACAACAACAAGAGGCATCACAAGGATGAAGCATTTGGCGAAAAATGCAACTGCTACAAATTATGTGAATTATGCGTTCGACTGGAGCATGCGTTTGCATAAATTTTGCAGCTGCCAACATCGCCGACAGCAATACAGGGCCAGGGTATAGGGGTAGGGCGGAGGCACACAAGTAGAGAGAGGTGGCATTGTGGCACATTTGCAGCGCGCTTGCCACATATCTTGTCTAACAAATTGCATTCGAGTGTTTAACATGCGCCCAACAGCCGTTGATGTTGATGTGCGAAGGATGCGAAGGACTTTTCCATGTTATACGCAAGTTTTACAGTTGCCACATGTTGTGTGTGAGCCTGTGTGTATGTGTGAGTGTGTCCCGGATTGTCATAATTTAGTTGAAGTGGCATTAATGGTCGCCCGGATGCCCGCTGGCAAGCAACTACGACAAAAAACAAAAAACAAAACAAAAAAAAAGTGGGAGCGAAAATATAACGTGGCCTGCTGCAAATTTGGATAGCCGCAAATGAAATCAAATGAAAAACGCAATGTTTTATGCAGGGGTAACACCGAAACCCCGCACAAACAAACATTCACACATACACACACATATATATATATATATATATATATATACTTTGGCACATGCACTTGGCCACAATCACTTGCATAATTGCATAAAATGGCCAAAATTTGATTTGAAAACGTTGCATACTTTTTGGGGCGGTGGTTGATGTGGCACCCAGCTGCTGCGCACATTGAAAAGTCACACGGCACCCGGCCTCAAAAGCACCAAAAGCATCAAACGGACCAAATTGTGCGAATTTAATATGCAATAACATACACATGTATACATCACACACAAACACACACTTGCACACATCGGCACTTATTTGCATTTAATTAAAATTCACAGTTATTGTCCAAAAGTATTGAATGTTTTTTTCGACTGCTGCTGCTGCTGGTCAATTTTATTGTATTTGTAATTAAATTAGGCTTACAACACATGCCAAAACACACATAAAATACACACGCACAAATTTAAAATAAGGCGATTTAATTGCAAATTGATATTTGATTCTAAAATACACAAAATATTTAATAAATAATTTGTTTTAAGTTAAAAAAATTGAAACCCAAGCACAATATTTCAAATTGAAATACTAAGAAAACACTTTATAATTGTTGAAAAACTAATTGCTATTTGATAGTTATCATATCAAATGTCAGTCAGAAAAATAAAATTCAGTTAACGTTATAATCAGAAATTTTTTCAGACAATTTTGTTCTTTCGTTTTGACTGCAAAGTAATATGATTTGCGTGTTTTATTTTTACACTCAGCTTAATGCTATTTGGTGTATTTCTACACTTAAAGATTTTTTTATTATAATAATATTAAGGTTAACGGTAATTTATGTTGATTATTTAACCTAATTAACATTATACAAACAAACTTAGCAGTAAAGAGAATTTCATTCTTCTATTGTTGTCCCCGATAAGAATGTCAGAATATAATCATCTTCTAGCTAATTGTGTGCGTTTAAATTGAACATTATATGGCTATTGAACTTTACGTATAAATCAATAAATTTATAAATAATTATACACGCAATCAACCACTGAAAAATACTGATTTATTTGCCAGTTAGTTTATAATTGATAAAAACTTAAATAAATGTGCGGCAAAAAGTTGATTACAATTAAAGGCTAATGAGCGTTACTGAGGCCTTACTATTTCTCAAATTGAATTAATTATTTGCGGTCTATCGAATATTTGTACTTAAAATACACAATACAAATATACCGAAGATACTCGCATTGGGGTATGGTCGTGCAAACTATGTCAGTATTTACATACATTTGCTACGGCCCAGTGCTTGCGCAATATTAATGAAGCTGTGCGACCCACATTTCAGTATGCAATGCCCTACACACACACACATACACACACACACATAAACACATACACACAGACACAGGCACACCCCAGTCACCATTATGTTTGGCATTTGCGTAAATATTTACAATGGATTAGAATAGTTTAGCTATTAGCGCTTGAAGCTGAGCACATGTAAATAATGATAAGTCGAAAATCGCACAAATATGATGCCAACAATTGATTGTCCCGCCAACACACACATACTCACACACACACAAACACCAGTGTAAATATTATAAACCGATAATGGTAACGAGTTTTTCATTTAGATTTGCCAATTGAATTGAACATTTATTTGTTTAGACTTATTAGATATACAAGTTGAATAACAGCCAGCGAGTGTTTGATAAGCGTTTATAAATACAACTCATGCGTAAGAAATTAATTTAATACATAGATGGTCATTGCTGAAGTAGATTATACCCTGTTGCTAAATATAGACTATGTTCAATCAGGATTATGAATACTTTCGATAATCAATATTAAAATCAAAGATTGCGTAATACTTTTAAAATATATAACTTGGTCTTATCGTTAATGTAGCTATTATGTAAAATGTTTATTTTTTTAATAATAACGTTCTTCATTTTTAATTAAAAATTTTATATTTTTGAATTAAAAACACATGAGTTTAAGGAAAAGGAAAAACAATATCTTTTGCAATAAAAAACACAAAAACTCAAAATTGAAATGCTTTTACATATGTAATTGAAAGAGGCTGAACAAGTTTCAAATGAAAGTAATTGAGTTTTGAATTTAAGTTTTGTATTTAATATTTACTAATTTGAATTTAAGTTTTGTATTTAATATTTACTAATTTTAAGTAAAGTACACCTTAGTCAATATTGGAAAGTTGTCTGACTTGCATTTAATTTTTACATAAAATTCTTGGTTTTTAAAAAGGATGCATAAACAATTTAAGCTTTCGTTTTATTTAAACAGTTATAATGTATGTAGAATGGCATTGCAGCTGTTGACACACATAATGTTGCTATAACGATAACCAATTTGTAGAATTTTTATGGATATAGGATATAAAAATGAAACGAAAAATACTAAAACAAAGCGGCAACAATAAACAAATCAAATGGAATTGCGCGCATGAACAGCTGTTAATGCTACAATTATGTTAAATTTTTGTTTGCTATCAAATATTTGTTTGAAAAACATTATTATTAAGTATTTGTGGTCGCCGCCACGCCCACACAATTGTTGCGACAGTTTGCATTTTAATGGGTTTTTATATGGTATTTGGTTAGGTGTTGAACATGCGTGCTATTTGAGTTGTACCACACACACGCACACACCCACACACACATTCAGATAAATATGGCTTAAAAGCGAGTGCCTAAATCTCCAAGAGAAACTGCGCGTAAAAAAAGAGAAATTAAAAAAATGTTGACAAATTTTAATTACTTTTTTAGCGTTGCCTCGCATTGCGGCTATAATCAAGTGTGGTATGTTTCATTATTTATGTTTGGCCAAAACACACAAAAACACAGACACAAGCCAACGAGAGATTATGGGCGTGTGTGCGCTGGGCAGAGCAGGAGGCCTTCAGTGCGGCTTGCAGTTGTTTTGTATCCCATTAGCTGCCGACAGCTGGCAGCACGCATACGCCATGTGGCCCGTCACTTGCTGTCATGTAAGGGCGTTGCTTGTGCTGCAAGTTGCCTAAACACACACATACACACACACACACACACACATGAGCAGCAGCTGCAAGTGTATGTTTTCCATTTCATTTCCACTTACGAATAGAAACAATTTGTGCACAAACAATTAATTTGAAACTGAACAGCCAGTTGGCCAACTTATTGCGTCTTTTTGTATGTGGTCATTTCTCAAGCCTGACAAATCGGTTGAACGGCCAAGCCAATGCAGTTGGTTTGTAGTTGGGCGGGGGGAAAACAAGCTCAGGCCAAGGACACGATAAATTGTTCAGTTTGCAGTCATTGCAAAAAGCAGTTTGTCTTGCGTTTCAAGTGCGGCTGCGAACTGTGACAATTGTCAACCTGTCACTTGACTCAGCTCGAACTAGAGGCGGCAACGAAGACGGAGACAGAGATCAGTTCCATGGCTTAAAGCCCTATCAAGCCCAAACACAATGCAGGCGCATAATGAGCAACCGCAGAAATTTTTTAATTAAAATATTGCAAAAGCGCTGCACAGGAACCGGAACGCCGTAACTTTCTCTCCAACACCAATCCGCCCTCGGACAATGCGGCCTTGTGGCAAATGCAATGCTGCCCGGCTAATGAAAATGTCACGAAGGCTTTGCCACGCTTCGCCTAAGCAGGCAAATGAACAGTGCTCATTTTTTCTTTTTATATCGATTTTTATGGGAATTTATGTAAATTGACAGTTTTATGAGCCATCATAATTGTAATTATGTGCTTCAATTGCCCACTTCTTGCGCCTTGTTGAAGTAGCTGATTTTTTGATATGGCATTGCTTTAACCGAACTGGCCAACAAGCACAAACTAGCTTTTGTTTTCATCCCCTGTAGAATTGAAGAACTGTACAAAAAAAATTTTGGTATTCGGCAAGTTTTACAATTGTAGGCATTCCCCTGAATTTTATATGTTTTTTACAACCGAGTTTTCTTTGTCAGTTTGTTTGCACTGACTGTATAAATAAATGGGAGCTTAAAGCCCAGGCAGTCCCCAAAACAGTTTAAAAGGCTTAACAAAAGTAAATAAATAAATAGGAGGAAAAAAAATAATAAACTTTTCAAACCAAGGAAATATGTATTATAGATTCGCGCCTTTTTTACAAATAAATATATATTTAATTAGTTACAACGCTTGGTACAGGGTATTGCCAAATCAGGCACTCTCGACTGAAGCACTCCATTACTTGTTTTCGCATTTGATTGTTGTTGCTCCCTGATGCGGGTTATTTTAGGCTCCAGCACCTTGTCGAGTGGCAGCTGTATTTACGTCGCGGTCGCTGACAACGTCAGCTGCAACGTCACGTTAGGGTTAACGTTGTCTGTCGACAATGCCAATGGCAGGCGGCCCGTTGCCCCAGTGCCGTGGTCACAGCCTGACTACGATGTCTGAGCCTGAAAGGACACCGCTCTAATGGCCTTGCGGCTGCCACAACGAGCGTATTCCTTTAAACAAGTTTGTGCGATTGGAGTGTTTGTTTCCTGGAATTTCTCACTTGCGACAGCTTTGCTATTGTTTTAAAGTGAAATAAATACCGACTTTAAACAAAATTTAAATTTTGAAAATATAAGTTAAATTGAAATGTATGTCTTACTAACGTGTACAAGATATGATTTCTTAACTACAGAATAACAAGAAAAAATATATAAAATAAGTAAAAACGCTGCAGTCGGGTGTTACTGACCGACGTTATACTCGTTCACGTTCTTAGTCATTATTTTTATTCTGTAAAATTTCAATGTTTTGTAATTTGTACGGTGCGGGGGGTGGGCCACTTTAGATTTAAAACTGTGGGAAATTTTGTTTTTTTGCAAAAACAACTTTTATTTGCCGATGTAGCTTAAAAACTGTGGGAGATATGTCATAAAAATTGTACAAGATATAGAGGAAGCACGACCGGGAAATTATTTGTGACACTAGCTTTAAAACGATTTTTGCGGTTTATTAGTCGGGAGGGGTTGTGGCCGAAAAGTTCGATTCCCAGTAATATATATCCAAATTTTTGTGATTCTGGCTTGAAAACTGCGGTATATAGGGCGTTGCCGGGATATCAAGGATAGACTCATTGTGGGAGGTCAGCAGTTATCTACATACCAAATCTATCTTTAAAATCGAGTAAAAAATGTTTTAAAACAAATTAAATCAAGTTGAGTCATTTTAAGGCTGAATACAAAAGAATTTGATTTTGGTTTAAATTAGGCAGTCTAAACATCTGTTATTTTTTCAACTTCTTCGTAGATAAGTCTCTTATCTTTGGGCCTTTGCCTGTCGACCTCACATCGAATTAGCGTGAGCTTCAGTGGAAGTAACAGTAGCAGCAAGTCGAAAAAAGGCAGCCGGAAGAGCGTCGGTTTGCTGTTAATGCCAACCAGCCGCAACAAAAGCCACACAACATGGCCAATCTGTGGAGTTCATAAAAGTGTCAACAACTTGCCCCCGGCGAAGGCAGCCTTTGCGTTGCGGCTGTTGCGGATGCTGCGTTGACCGCTGATAACGCAGCGCAAAATGGCCGACAAGCCACGCCCACTGTGCGAAAGTGCTGGACAAAGCATCGCTGGTTAACTATTGCGTATTCGTTGGGGTCAAAGTTAAGTGGCCGTCATCCCGGTGGAGGACTCGCTGCCAACTGCTTTGTTTCTGATGCCACCAACAACGACGAGGCAATCAACCTGCGAGCTGTCCGTCCCTTGACCCCGCGCTGTCTTATCAGCCGCACCTATTTGTTGTTCACCTGTATGTGTGCGTATGTGTGTGCGTGTGTGCCAGCTCAGTTGCTGACCATAAAACTAAACATCGCCGCCACCATTGCCTTTATGATCCCGCACTCTATTGTCTTCTGCGTTATGCGTTGCGCTTCGCGACATGCCCAGTTTCTGCTGCTGCCTCTTATATGCGGTTGTTGCCAGCGTGCAACTGTTGCCATGCACCCGGATGTTGTATAGATGTTTTTTTGTTTTGTGTGGTTTTGTTTTTTGGTTTTGTTTTCTGTGTCCTTCCGTGTGTGGCTCTTTGCTATCAGCAATTGTATATCCTTTCATGCCAGCGCAACATGTATCCAGTTTCCTGATTTATGCAATTTCATGCATGTGCCACATTGCTGCAAAACATGCCGCACCAGGCTTGCAAACTGTCCCAGCGGCAGCAGCAGCAACCACAAAATCTGCCACAGTGCCACAACTGTAACATGTGGCCATGACTTATGCGAGTTCTATGACAACTCTACGAATCTCTCTCCCTCCCTCTTTAATTCAATTTCGAAGAACTTTAGGTGCAAGACAGTTTTAGATAAGCGTGGGCTGAGTCTGCCACTCATTAAGTTGCATGCCCCGAAACTACAATTTAAGCATTGCCTTTGTGTGGCCAGCAGCTAGATGCCTCTTTTTGAGGTTCAGATACCGTAATAAAAACATAAATTCTTAATTATAAATCACTAAGGGCGGTTGTCAAGTAAATTTGCATTGAAAGCAAAGAAATTCTCATGAAGTGCAGAGAAGTGCTCGAAAAATAAAGTATGGATATTTTCTGATTGCTATACTTGTAGATATCCTGTAAACAGATTTAAAGTACTTTGATTTTACATTTCCAATAAACAGTGCATAACCTGAAAAACGAGATTGAGAAATATGTATACAAAATTAAATTGTAATATAGAATGATATATATAGATATACCAATATTCACTATTTCTAAATCTTGGATTGGAATTATTTCAAATAGTATAAAAACTGTTCAAAAAAGTCTTTTCTGTAGAAAGTTGTCTCTTTGGATGATCGATACATTTTTAAATAGGTAAAACTGTATAATGGTATGTAGCAGGCGAAAGGAGGAATCTTCGACTCAATAAAGTAAATATATATATATATATTCCTTAAATAAAAAAAAACTAGAGACCTAAACTTTTCTAAACTTCTCCCGATTCATTCATATCAACACCAACTTTGGTGCGTTATGATCGTATGTATAGGTAGTCACATATTTTAAATATATTACTAAAATAACAATAATTCAGATACAATTCAATGACCATGGTATAAACGTTCTCAAACTCGATCACAGTTGTGAACTAAAAAACGTGATTTCATGTCTGAAAATTCCTAATGGAAAAGTGTGTTATTTACAGCAACAAAAAGGTTTCCCATAAGTAGTTTATAAATCCAGGAACTTTATTTTTGTTGATACAATACTAAATAAAGAATAATTTAGAAATAGTTTAAGAAGATATAAGCTTGGAATATAATTTAATCTCGTTAGTACTTGCAAATAAGACCAAAATTTATAGTTTATAAAGCCAAATCAACATCTGCGGCGGCTGCTTTAAGGTGGACAAATGTTGGTTCAATGTGTCGCTTCATGTGCCAATTGCCTGCTAGCCAACAGCTGTGCGAAAATTGTCATATGTAGATTTATAGTGTAAGATAAGAATAATATTTACAACGCCCAAGGGTAACACACACACAAATACGCAAACACACACACATTCAGATATAGTTATAGCGACAAAGTTGACTTTATGTGTTGGTAAATGCTTTGCTGCCCCGCAGCCAAAACGAAGCAACATCCAAAGCTGATGGCACATTATACCACATGACGCCCCTCAAATTACGTATACGCAATGTATGTAGATGCATGTATGTATATACAGCTAGCCGCCGTAGAGTCTTTGGCCATGGGCAACGGCTATTCGCCGCCCAAACACTTGGCTAGTTTCACATTTAATGTTGAACTTAATATCAAAACTGGACACTTTGATCATAGCTGGCGATTAGATTTTCTGCTTGTTTATGTTTCCACAGTTGCCAAAGGGGGTGTGAATAAGTGTGCGTGTGCGCGCGTGTGTGTGTGTGTGTGTGTGTGTGTTTGTTATCGTAGTATATGCAGGCAGCCATTGTCTATGCTAGTCGGTAATTATATTGCAAAGTGTTGTGCAAGTTGAAGATATTGGTTTTTAATATTGAATTACGGCCTTAACTATTGGATGTTGGAAGGGAATGGGACTGGGCTATCGGATAATGATGTTGTCTAAGCAGGCCATCGAAGCACTTCAGCTCTGTTGGCAGCTGGCTGTTAATTATCGGCTGCAGAAGGCGGCGGCCACCAATCATCACGCGAAAATGGATTGTGTTTACTCGCTGTAATCGGTTTGGCTGACTCAGTTCAGATTACCGAATAAATTCCAGTGCGCAGCGAATTTTAAACAACAAGCGACACCAGCTCAAGCACTGGCCCGCCAGTGGGTGGGATGGGTGAGAAAAGGATCCGTCCAATTGGCGCCATTTATTTACTTGTTTGTTTCAACTTCCGTTCATTGCCACGCCGCAAAAAGTGTAAGCTGGTACCTACTGAACCTTCCGGCGTCATCGCCTGCCCCCTTGTCCGTGTCACTTTCCGCTGCCGCCGGACCCGCCCAGCCCCATCCCGCTCGCATTTCCGCTGCCATTAGCCGACAAACTTCATTTGTCATCTCATTTTTCTGCACGCTCGACAGTTTTCCTTTGCTGCGCTGCGAAATTTATGTAAACGGACATTCGCTGGCTGGTTGGCCAGTCCGCAGGATGACCGGCGACTGCCCAGGACATGGACACAGCCAGCGCCTTGTTATAGTCGTTGCGGTTATGATGACATAAAAGCCGCCACTGATAAAACCCAAAAGGGCAAAACAAGCCAATCGCTGCTGTAGCAGCAGCAGCTGTGAGAGTAAGAAAAAAAAAATAATAAAAAAATAAAACCAAAAAAAAAAAAGCAATTCGCAATGGCGATTGGGATCTCAGCGCGCGGGCGACATAATCGTCCTTAGTGTGTTGTCCTCGCGCAGCCGGAAACGGAACGTTTAATGCGCCGCACCGGCACAGCGCTGGCAATCCCCTTCGTCCTTCGTCCTTCGACCCCTCCCCAAAGGATACGCTTTGTAGGGGCGCGTGCAGCGGAAATAACATGCTGTGATTTAAGACTTCATTTTGTCGGCGCCTGGTCGCTGCTCTTTTCCAACTGCATGGGGTTGGGGGTAACAGCTTGAAGGGCTGACTGCACAATTTATAAGCTATATGAAGCTTTTCTCTTCAGTTGGCACTTAACAAACTCGATTGTTTCTCTCGTTTCGCGCAGTGATTAAAAGTTCGCATTGAACGCGCGTCAGTTGAGGACACTTTGCCTGGTGTCGCTGCTGATTTGCCTCTTGCCTAATTGAATTGTTTAATGCCGCGAAATCGTAATTGTAACTGTAACTGTAACTGTTCCTCTTTATGTAGCGCAACGGAAACGGATACGGCAGTTGAAGCTCTGCTGTTGTTGTTGTTGCTGATGATGTTCTCTGTTTGGCCTTATTTGTGAATTCAGTGAATTCATTAAATTAGAAATCTGCTGAAACCAACTGTTCATTTTCGCACTTATGAGTTTATCGCTAGCCAAGAGTCAGTTATTAACTTGAATGATTTGAATAGATTTAGCCAACCAATTAAACTAGCTCAATAGTAAGTTAGTATGAATTCATCTTAAATATTAAACATTAAAGTTCTTATCGTATTACGTTTATAATTGTGAGTGTTTCGCGAGCTTCCTAAATTATTTTCAATTTTTGGCTAGCTTGAGCTAAAGGATTAAATTAAGAAAATAGCAGAAATTGTGTTATTCGTTTGCCGTTGGCCAGACTTTTGTTCAGCCAGCCATTCACAAAAATACTTGTATTTTAACAAAACATATTTAAAAAAGATTATTTATATAAAGAAAGAAAGAAATTGTTTAATAAAATGAAAGAGTGAATATTCAATTTTTCGCTCTATATAAAATGAGTTTTTACAATAGATATAACTGAAAACCTAAGCCAGGTCAGTGTAATATTTAAAATTAAATTGAGGAGTTGAGATATAGCTGACTGCTCGTGTGTTGAATCCCAAAAAATTGCTTGTTACGCAAACAATAACGGTATATTTATGTATGTTCCTTCATATGTTTCTGTTATTATGCTCCTGCTTTTTGTTTAGTTTTGGTTAAATCGTGTTAAGTCGAGCTAAGTCGTTTTGAGTCAAGTTGCCCTTTTTAAGACGTCCACGCAAGAAATCCATACATTTAGCATGAACATTTTCTGTTGTCCTGAATGAGAGGAAATCTTGCAGCTGCAACAAGAATCACGTTTACGCATTTAAATTTAGTGTTGCATGTGCATTTATTGGAGCTGCCCGCCCCCCCCGTATCTGCGGGGGCGGAACCGGTCATTGGCACTCGCGGAATTAAACTATTTTGTTGCTGGTCAGCATGAAAGGCAATAAAAGTGTCAGTTAGCCAAGTGGTGCGTGCAGTTCAGCAAAGTGGTGTAAATACTAACTGAATGTATGGTTATTGATGCAGGCAGGCGGGCAAAGAAAAAAGATGGTGTGGGCGTCTTGCATACAAGCCACAGTGTGGGTTGGTAAATCAAATTATCCCGTTGCTGGCATCAAAATCCAATTAAATTTTATAAGCCATGCTTCCGCCGGCTTTCTTTGCAATTGCATACTTGGCTGACAAGTTCAAGCGACGCTATTGCATGCCCCCGAGGCGCAGTTAAAACTTTAAGCTGCGAACTCAGAGATCTACAGTCGGTATTATATCTGGCATAGAACTTGGCTGTGGCAGCCATTCTGAACTACTTTTCGGGTTCAAATTTCGCAGTTGTCGCTTTGACAAACCGCCGACAATGATGATGGCAACGGCGACGGCGACAACGACGACGACGGCAACGCTATTGAACAACAACAATGCCGTTAATTATTCATGAATAGAAAAGCCGTAGAAAAAGCCAAGTGTAAAAGCGTGGATGCAAAACTTAGCCCAAACGCAAAAGTTTTTACGCCCAAACGCAAAAAACTTTTTCTCATGGATTTATTTAACTATACAAAAGCTCTGTCTGTGCGTCTTTTAGTGTGCGTGTGTGTGTATGTATCTCTAAGCCTAATGGTCGTAAGAGGCCTGCCTGATAATAGTGAAATGCTCGCCCTTAAGTATTCATCATACGCCACGTTGTACAACTTGCATATGTTGTAAATACTTTGGGTTCAAGTCCAGCCACAGCTGAAAAGTTGGCCTTTCCTCTACCAAAAGGAGGATAAAAAAGGGGAGGGGGACGGATGGCTGCAGCGTAGAACGGATACTTGATTGATTGATATTTGGCTTGAGGGCAGTTTGATTTTGCCAGGAGTCGTAAAAAGGATAAGCAACTTGAAATATGTTTTGCAACTTTTCTCGTTTTCATGGCTCTTGGTTGTTTGCCAAACTTATTTGATATTTATTTATAACAATTTAATAACTGAGCACCCAACACTCGCCTCACCCCTGCAACGCCCCTTTGGCCTAATGAAACCAATTGAATTCTTTTTACTTTTACCCCTAGAGGCCCAAAAGGATTTTCAATTAAATTCCCCTAAATTAGCAGTAAAAATGCAAAACTAAATGCAATCATTTCTGGCATCGAAATCATTTTTGATATTTGAATATGTTGTTGTTGGTTGCTTCCAGTTTTTTGTTATTGGGTATTTTTGTTTGTTTTTTTTTGGTTATTTTGTTGTTTGTTGCATTTGTTGGTTTCTCGCACACAAATCAATGCAATTTAGAAAATTGCATTAAACGTCAAAATGAATTTTAAATTAAAATCGAATTGCAAAAAAACTATTGAACATCGAAATGTGACATTTGTTTGATGTCTGATTGCGTTTGATATTTGAACTGGAAACATATATGTATGCACATATAAGCACACGTATACATACATACATACATAAGCCAGCAGCAATGTGGGTTTGGTTTATTGAATGATCTATGTGCCTTTTCAATGCATAATAATGCGTAAATTAGCGCAAATTGGGTTGCTTGTAAACAGTTTTTATTTAGAAAACATTTGAATATACGGTAATTTACATTTGCATATTTACATTTCGAAATGACAGTGGAAACAACACAAAATATATAAATTTAAAGTGTGCATAAAAGTTTGACGTTTCTGTCAATAATATGCCTAATCTATAAGTAATCTTGTAACTTCAAACTTATATTATAATTTAGGTGAGACTAGATTTAAAAATCTGAGATTGTCGAATTTAAGTTTCCCAATCTGGTAATAATCTTTTATAATCTTAGCTTTCTGGTCAGTTAAAAACATTTTTTTGGTGAAAGTTTAAGAAAATATTAGAAAAAAACTGTGCAATTGATAATGTTCACATTATATAATTATTTGAACTAAGCATTGGAATGATCGGTAAAATAAAATTATTACAACTTTTTAATTTTCTTTTTAAATGAGATATTTATGAAAATAGCTTTTCAAATCGTCCATATATTGTAGTGGGTTTATATACTTCAAATGTGAAGAAAATCCAGAGTTATGCAAAGTTTGTAACAATGGAAGTTGAAGTTGAAGTTTTAAGTCGGATAATATAATGACAATTATATATGTTTCTACGTCTGATGGATTGGGCCTTTTTGCTTTGGCGATCCAAGTGAATTGTATAATATTTTTTCAATAGCCGGTATAATCTTGTTGTGGAAAGGTCTATTAGTGTTCTTACGATGTATAGTGGTTATGGCTCGAAAAAAGAGCTTAGAGATAGGAGAAGAAACAAACGTTTTCCGTCTGCCAACCAGCAAACAAATGATGATAAATTATCTAAAATCCAGCAAGAATCTTAACACAACAGCAAACGCTTAGCAACAAATAAAGAAAGAGAAGAAGAAAGTATATATAATATAAGAGACATTTTATGGTCTTGCAGAGCAAGTGTTAAGTGTCGCGTTGTTGTCCTGGTCGTCGTCAAGGACTTAACATGTGTACATGCAATCTCGCTATGGGCTTCGGCTAACAAGACATTTACAGCCGGCCCGAGTCAGTGGACCAAGTCAAGTGGTTGAACCCGTAAATGTCCTAAGTAGCCGTTTCACAAAAATTTGTCGTCCTGTCAAAACAAAGTCCCAAAACTAAACGGAGACCAAGGACCAAGAGTGAAAACGTCTCAATGCCCAGCGGTTGTGCGCTTAATAATTTATTCATAAGGAAAAATTTATGTCGCCTTGAGGCTGGGCAAATTTGTTTAGTTGCCTTTTTGGCTTAAACAGGTGCGCACGAGACGCAAGCCTTTTTCCTACCCCCTTTCCCGATGCGACAACTCCTTTCTTACCCCTCTTCCCTTCAAAGGAGACGGCATCCTTTTAATGTTGTCACCGTTCCTCGGGCTGTTGATTTTTGTTGTGCGGCTGGCGCGTCAATTGAAATGCGCCTTTTGAAGCGTTTATCATAAATTATTTATAATATTTACGAATTTTGAAAGCAGTTCATTTTGTTGTTATTTAATTTGGCATTAAATTGACCAACCTGGAAATGTATTAAGCTGCGCAGGATGTGTGTGTGTTTTTGGGAGCTTAAATATGTATAAACACCGTAAACATTTTATGGCTGAAGAAAAGCGATTTATTTAGTAGGTTGCGCATATTAAAGATAATATCGGATTCTTATCAGTTTGTTACTAAACAATGTGAAGGATATATGGGACTTAAGGAGCAGGATGTACGATTGCTGTTGGTTTCATGCTTTGAATTCATTAAAAATGGTAAAAAGGGCTTGGCTGCAACAGGCAGAGGAAGAGTTTGCATTAGATATGTGTATATATTGTTGATCAGGACAGCTATTGCCCATCTACCCAATTGTATGCACGAAAAACAATTTGAATTTACTGTCGTCTGTGATTGGGTCTGTTGGCTAGGAATATTTCACTTCTTGAAAGCCCCCACCCCAAATTTTGAAAAAATTAATAAGCACAAAATATGATGTAAATTTGTATGTTGTATTTTATAATATTTCTTTCTAATAAAGGGGCATTTGTGTCTGATTTTTGGATGTGTGAATAGAAAAGTGTTCGAATATCTGACCATTTTAGCAATTGGGAACAGGGTATCTGGCATCCGTACTTCAACCCGTTATTGTTATTCGCCATTTACCTTTAATATTCAAGAATGTGCAATATGATAACAAATGATGTCTTGCTGAGTAAGTTACACACTTTGTATTGCTTGCAGTGTATGTGCGTATGTGTGTGCGTATATTGGTTGGTCGGAACTCATTAAATTGCAACGCTGCTGCTGCGGCAGCTTGTGGGCATCATGTTGGGGTCTCATTTTACTAATTCACATGATGCCAAATACAACCCACACACACACAGAGACACGCACACATACTTAGATATGCACAACCAAATGTTAATTTTAATTTATGTGGCCGCTGCGCACATTTGTCGCATTAGTTTGGGGCACTTTAATGAGTGATTTATTGGTTAGGCCGCAGTGGCAAATCAATTGGAAAAAAAACTGAAAAAATAAAATAAAATGTCGTATTGAATTATTTATTTATGGTCGATGGTCGTTTGTCGTTTGAATTTCCAAATGTCTACAATAAAAAGCGCAATGTTGGCATATTTGGCAAACGTTTAAAAAAAAAAATAAGTCCGCAGAATCGCGCAGCTGCCTCTAAACCCAGCCGTGTGGTTGAGCAGGAGGCCGAGAGGCGTGGCTATCGGCTGGCGGCTGTTAAAGTAATTAGAACGTTTCGAAAGTGTGGTCAAGCTTAATACTTATTTGTGGAAACAGTTGTGCACGGATTGATTAGAGGCGTGACCTCGCCCACTCTGCAGCGTCCAAATCCCCATTTGCCCGATTCGGCAGCAGGGTTGCAGCAGCCACAAGTCACAAGTACAAGTGCCAGCAGTTTACAGTTTAAAAGTTGGTGCACAGTTAAGCGTCGGCAGTTAGCACTTAATGCACTACCGTGACTCAATGGCCACACCTCCTCCCCGCTCCCACCACAAAACACTCCTCATACATTCCCCGCTATAGCACGAGAGCTCCTGATGTGGGAGTTCGGCTGCGAATTTCAAACACTTTGGATATAAAGTCCACTTCAGAATTTCGTTTGCGTGTTTCAATTTCGGATTTTGATTTCGAATTTGATTGCCAAAGCGATTTTAGTGTTTTCATCATGCATCGCACACACAGTGAGTGTGTGTACTAAACTGAATTTCATATCCTATAGCGTAAAAATAATGAACAGGATATACAGCTATTAAAAGAAGCATGTTTTATGCTATAGGGTATTTAAATGTGCAGCTGTTTAAATAGTACTGCAAAGTTTTTTATAACATCTAAATAGTAGCAATATTTGAATTGTGACTTAATATAATTGGAAATGAAGAGTTTCTATTTCTTTTTGAAGTTAAGTTATACGTTGTTATTTCTTCACTAACTGTGTTTTTTTATATTAAACATTCATTTCTATCATTCATTATACACTTTTTAGCTGAGAAGATACAATTGTATATTAAATAAAGCGCAGACCTGATTACCTTTATTTCGTTTAATTTGTCATACTTTTTTTTTCTTTAACAACACAACTTTAAGTTGTAATTTTTCTAAATTTACCTAAACGCAGATCTTCATTTAGAAATTTTGATTTCAATGAATATTGGTAAACGCATTTTTAAATACGAATATTTTTGTTTAAATATATGTATAAAGCGTAAATATATGTTAAAAATTAAATTCGTTTTACAGGGTATATTTGCGTGTTGACCAATCTCAACAATTGCATTTTCTGCTTGTTTAATGCTAGAATCCAAATGGTGCTGCAAATGAACGCTAAAAGCAGCGAACAATAGAGTAAGACAGAAAGAGAGAGAGCGAGAGAGAGAGAAAGGGCGCCAGATGGGAGAGTTGGCTGTTGGCTGCTTGACCTCTGTGTGGTCGTAGCCTCTCGCGTAGTGCACACGGAACTATTAATTTGATTAAAAGTGCGCATTTTTATTTGCCACCGACACACGCGCAGCGGCTGCTGCTGTTGCAAGATGGTGTGTATTGGGTGTGTGTGTGTGTGTGTGTGTGTGTGTAAGGGTGTGTGTTCGGTTTGTTTGCAAAGCGCATTAAAATGTCGTTAAAGTTGCTGAAAATCAACTGTACGAATTTTTCCGTGGCAAATTTATTGCGCGTTGCGAGCGGCAACAACAATTCTCATCGCGTGGCGGCATTTTAACGCCTGTTTGTGGTTTGGCGGCGCCACCTTCCAACTTGCACCTCTGCTCCTGTTGTTGTTATTGCTGCTTAGCTGCTTGTTCAGTGGCTGACTTGTGGCTTTGTTTTGCGGCAGCCACAGCTGCCGCAGCTGCCACAACTGCCACGACTGCCACTTGCCAGCCACGGCTGCGCCCACCACGCGCTCATTTGCATGCAATTCATTTTCTTAAGTGCAATTTCCATTGTTTTGCCCGAGTTGATTTCCTTGCACTGCATTTTCGGCTCTTCGCGCTGTCGACGGCTGCTCTTATTGCTGTCGCGGTTATTTTGAGGTTTGCATCGCCCCTCTGCCCCGCCCGGTTCACAGCTCGTATGCCTGTGGCGCTTGTAAAACCTTTTGTCGCAAATTACATTGTTATTGTGGGTGTGTCAGAGCCACCATTCACAGTGCACACTGTACTGTGCAGCCTCCATTCCCCATCCCCACTTATTTTGCAGGCAAATGAAATATTCATGGCAATTTCTACTAATCTTCGCATAAGTTCGCGCTCAGAGCTGACAACTACAACTTAAATAGTTACTGTCCTTAAAAATTTAAGAGATAAATAAGTAAAAAACGTAGAGTAGGAATTGCACGACTGCGCATTGCTCTGTTTTTAGTGAAATAAATCGTATAATACATATTTTTAAAACAACTTTACAACTGTGAGTGTGATATTGTGACTCCAACTATTTGAACTTTCCATCGTTGACTTTCCAACTTTACTTATCCTTTGAATATGAATGTGCCTTTACAGCCTTAACTATGCAGTTGTATTTCTACAGATGTGAATCCGCAACTTAACACTACATACAATTGAGACAGTTAAATATTTGTTGTACTGTTACCTAGAAGCCTTACTTGTAGTCCAAAATGAACATAGAAAATCGTTTTGATATATCGAAAAAAGATTTTTCAGTAAGTTTACATTTTACAGAGTTAAATAACCCTCTAAAAGACCTCATGGCACAAAGTGAATATACTTCCCTTGAGTTTGGAAAATAGTATAAAAAGTTTCACTCCACATTTCTGTGGGGTATGACAAGAGTCTGTGCTCTGTTGAGAAATTCATTTAAGTTGGACTTTGGCGACTTTAAAGCACGCGCCGGAAAATTATTTGTGCTCTTCTAACATTTTTGTTTAATTAATTTTACAAAACGCCAGAGCAAATGACGCTCCTTCGCACAGGATAGTTGCTTAGGGGAAGGACGAGGGGGGGGGGGGAAGGTCGCCACTGTCACATCGAGTTTTCTGCTGTTGTCAAAGTTTATGACACTTCTGTTGGGGATTTCATGTTGACAACATTGACAAAAATGTCAATGCTACTGTAAATGCTGCCGGGGGTGGGGTCAGGGCTGGCGCCGCATAATTAGCCCCATTGTAGCCCAGTTTTTGGGGGTACATTTGCATGAATTAATTAGGCAAAAAGTTGTGGCACAGTCGTTCGGGTAGTGCGAATACTTCGTCTAATTGAAATTGTTGTTATATTGAGCTTAAGATGAAAAAATTCAATCAATCTGAACGCAAACTCAAAATTTGTGCTTCGCTTTGCGTTGCTCTTGTCTTCAGCTAAATTTTTTTCTGTTTATTTTGTTTGCTGCTGTGGCGTTGCATTTTAATTAAAAGTACAAACTGCCGCATGCATATTTATGAAAGTAATGCAACGGGGGCTTCAGTAACGCCAACAAACGCGACACCCTATGCCATCAGCGAGACCAATACATGGAGCACCTGCAGTTGCACCTGCTGGCCGCACGCCTAGTCAAAATTAAATATGCGCATATTTTATGCATTTTGCGGCGTTGCTCACTTTTCTATTTTTTTTTTAACTTCTATTTTTTTGGTTTTTTTTTTTGCACTCAGTTTGGCGACGCTTTCGTCCTATGCCAAAAACGCAAAATCGCTTTGCAGCCTGAAAGTATGCAGTAAAGCGTAAAGCTTGCAAAGGGTGGATACCGATTGCTACTTCACACTAGAGTTGGCCACGATGCGTGCATTCTATCGTGTCAAAACAGGCAGTGTTTAGGTTAAAATGAAATCTAATTCAAGCTGCGGCTCGTGTGAAATCAGAGAAACAGTTACGATCAAAAAATACATAGAAAATTACGTATTCAAAAATGAAGGAGAGACGAATAGACGGAACTCAGCTGATCGTCCTGATCACGGATATATACTCGGGGATATATAGTGGGTTCGGAGATACATTTGCATAAAACCTTTATATCAATGGGTCAGTGTTTAAAAATTTAAAAATGTTTATTGTAGCATGTGTATGTAAAATTTGTTCTTATCAATTAAGCAATTTTTAACTTAGTAAGACCTTTACATATCACTCAATGCAAAATTATTCACAATTTCTAGAAGCGTGAAAATTTGTGTTAATATTTGTGTATATAGATATCGATGTATTTCACACAATTGAAAGGTCACAGTTTATTGAAAGGTTAAGAATATGCACTTTGTTGCAATATTTCATATGTCGGAATAAACATCGATAAGTTAAATTTTTTTGTTTATATATTTATTGATTTACGGTGTTTTATATACATGATAACAGGTCAAACGAAAAAGTATTCAATTTAAAGACATGCATCAATGTATTATGGATTTTAATGAATTTGCTTTTTATATTCAACTTTGAACTATCAACCGTTATACATATGTGCCTACCATTATTTACTTACTTTATGTATACTCGAAATTCAGTAAAATTTGTATTTATATACAAACAAATACGCCTTAGTTTATGTTCAGATAAAAATTAGTGCGATTAAGCTAACATGGGCATCATTCATTGAGGCGAAACAACAAATAAGCAAACTAAAAGTACAGTTAGTCGAACTGGAAAATTCAAAATGATTCAAAATGAAATTGCACCGCACAAAGAGTTTAGTAGTTTTTTGTGAGTTGATTTCTTAAGCTTTTATTGCAAAATGATTTTGATTTAAAGTAAATTTGATTTTAGACTTAAAGATCTCAACAAAAACATTTATAGATAAATATAAAAATATTGTAATTTCAAATGTTAATTAAATCTTGTTAATGCATTCCAAAGGTGTGACCTAATTTTATGTTTAACTTCATTATTAAACTGATGCATTTATTTAGAAAAAAATTACGTCCCCGACAACAATATAAAAAATTACAACTTTTCTTAGTGTGCTTTACAAAATTAAGGGTCACGTTTGAAATTCCAATATTCACAAATTATGAACATTTTCAAACTCTATAAATAGAAGTGAATTTTGACAGCATTTAAATATTTTTGTTTTTTGCATATTATATGTGCCTGCAAGCCATCGATAAGTTTTGAAAATATCGTTCAACGTAATAATATTCCAAGGCAAAGTTTAATTAATATTTAGGATATACCCTAACTCATAACTAAATATAAAAAACTCCTGCACGGCCCGCAGTCATCTCTATTACAAAATCCCTATATGCTCATGCTCCCACAATCGCACAGTAAGTTAAGAGGAGTGTGTGTGAGTGTGTGTGTGTATTTGTTTGGTTGTTTGTGCACTCGAGATGAAAAAGTTAAATTTGTTTCGTGTCAAAGCGTCGCCAACGGCGCCGGACTAAGGCTAAGCGCGTTCGACATTTTTGGCCAGAATTGAAAAAGCGTACAGCTAACATAGATGCCAGCACGCAACTCTACCTTTGGCCATCCTGTCCCGTCCATTGCCAACTGCCTGGCCCATTGTGTGACAGCATTCAAGCTCCTGCGCACATGCACATATTGCGCATACGTCACGTTGGCCAGCAGCAGGACAGTTTTGTGTTTTACTTTAAATTGCATAAATATGAGTGTGCGTGTGTGCATATTTGTGTATGTGTATTCACTTGTGCTCTTGTATATTTTAGCCACAAAAGTGTGGCCTTTGCCGGCGTCATCGCTCTGACAGTTGCCCGTCGCTTTGGATGACACCTGCAATGCTCGCATTTTATTACATTTTATGTGTGCAGTGTGCGTGTGTTTGTGTGGGCCTGTGTCTATGTGTGTTTGTGTGTGCTGTTATTGTGCGACTCTGTCAGTTGGTAAACGCATTGGAGCGCATAAACAAATGATTTTCAATTTATTGTATTTATATTATTGTGCTGCTGCATTGTTTTCACATTTCGCCCGTCTCCAAATATTTTTATACCCTCTCCATAGTGTATCCTTTGATATTGTTGTTGTTGCTTCTGTGGGGCAGCTCTCAAATTCCTGGTTAAGGCATGCGAACAGAGCCAGAAAGATAGGCAAATTAAAATGGCGTAAAATAAACGAACGTCAGGGCCCAGCTGACTGTCACTCAAAACTCATTTAGAGGATTAATTTGACTAAGCGCCGAGCAGCGGAAATCTTCACTTAAATCACCCTTGCAGTATCCAAGTATCTTAGGCGTCCATCCGATGTTAAGGCGATTTAACGGGTCAGCGCCGGCGCTTGGCCAAAGTGTTAACAAGACAATAGAGCCAAGTGTCGTTGCTGAGGCTGAGGCTGACAATGAAGCCGAGTCACGCCCTCTTTGGAATAATTAGCAGCTGGCAATGCAATCGCCTTTGCAATCGGACACTGACATAGTCGCCGAGGTGCGAGTCGTGATTTATATACGAAAATATTCGGGTAAAAGCCAAAATCAGATGCTGTCAAAGTTTTCGCTTTGTTCAAAGTTTTGCGCCACAAGTTTTGCCAGCGCAGACAACGTCTAACGACTCCTGCGGTTGCCCGCCGCTCCTCCCCCCCTTACTCTGCACGTCGTCAACTATCGCATCGCTGCTGTCTTGGTGTTGGAGTGCAACATCTTGCGCCGACACAGCAGCGCATATGATATCCACCATGACATTCAATCTGTGTTGGAAATTGACTTTATTGACCAAGCCACGACGACAACTGGGCGGAGCCACAGCCACACCCGCTGCTCCGTCTCTAGTTTGTGCCCTGCGCCAGCTCCAGTGACACAAAAACTTGTAGCAATTTATTGAAGTATATTGAACTCTGTTGCAGTCGCTTTTTAAGACCGTTTGAATGTAGCTCAATGTTTATTCCTGCTGGTTTATGGCAATGCAATCAGATGGGGCTTAAACACTCAATACCTGCCAGTACAATTGTTTCATAAATCTCTAAGAAATTGGCTACTAAATTGCGAATGTCTATTACTGACGATACGAATTTGCGCTTGAAAGTAGGCAACAAATTCTACGGCCAACTTTCGGGAAGGCGCCAAATAACAAAATAGTAAATGAGATTTTCTTGTGAAAGTGCCGAAAATTAAATACTCTTGTATATGTACCTAATAGAGATGCTGATTAAAAATTATTATTTGTTTTTAATTAATATGCTACGTACAACTGAAAAGAGCTTTCAAGCAAAAAGGATCTATTGGTAACAATCTAATCTAGATACAATAAAAATAGATATGCAGTAATACTTTCGTGACTGAAATGAAATACCCTATTCTGTGAGAGTTTAAAAATAACGAAAATGGATGCACATATCACAGTAAATGCAAATAGACTGACACTGGGCCAAAGGGGCAGAGGGCATTGGGCATAAAATGGAGCTTTGGAATGGGGCGTGGATATCTGCAACTGGCGTTGAAGTCTACAGCAAGCCTTGTGCCGGCGGATGTGGCCGCTGTGTGTACAGGCACTTAGTAAGCATATCCGTTTAGGTTTTATTTCCGCTCGACACACATACACACACACACACACACACACATACACACATACAAATTCCGAATACACCTAAGCGGAGTTGTGTTTGCTGTTGCTGTTGCAACACATTAATGCATAGAAGTGTAACGGCAATTGCAATTTGATGCACAAACAAATCCAACTGGCCTGCCAATCCGACTCGAATAAACACCCACACATATACAGGAGTTGCTGGTGTTGTGTGTCTAGCCCTTTGTTAATGCTTTGGTCGTTTGCACTCAAATTGAGTTGCCAGTTTGGCGAAAGTCTCGCAAAATGACGCCCGTGAGCCATTTTCAAATGCGTTTTCGTTGCATACTTTTTGGCGCGTGCGGCAAACCTAATTGCCTGCTGTGGCTGCCACAACGCAGCTGCGCTTAGGCTGTCACGTTTGACGTGGCGAAAAAGCTCATTTCCGTTGCCACAATTAAAATGTTAATCATGGCGTTCGGACGCCGAAACGTGAAGAGCTCAAGACGTCACGTCGCTCGGGGCGTATGCGTTATATAATATATATATATATAATATATATTTGCGAAAGTCGCTGCAGAAGAATCAAATTTGACAAATTTAAAAAGAAAATACACAAGATGTGCAGCTTCTTGCAATTCCTTCGACGAATTCCACGCACTTGACGGCTGCAATTTTAATTTAGCCCCCAAAATGAGGCAAACGGCGACCGGGCAAACAAAGCGCCGCAAAATTGTTTCGCGCATTCATTTCGCGAGTTGGGAGCTCGTCTAATGTACAGCTAAGTGCAGCTGCTACCACAAAAGGCAGAGCGGCTGGGGCTGTGGCAGCCTCAAGAATGTACGACAGGGCGTATGCGCAATCTTCATAAGTTGTTGTTGTCGTTGTCGTTGTCGTTGTTGTTGATGCTGCATTTCGCCTAAAAATGTCAAGTCACAAGTGTTGAATTCACACTTGACAAAGCAGCAGCAACTGGGCTCTCAGAGTGTTGGGCGTGGCGCGTGTTGCCATCAACACACACACACACACACGCACACACACATAAACTCTTTGCAACTGACAGTTTTCATTAAAATGTTATCAAAAACGCAAGTTCCGCTTGGGTACCGCAAATGTGCCTGGCAGCAGCAGCAGCAGCAGCAGCGGCGCCAACTTAAATGACAGCAAAACACTAATAATGGCACAGTCGCAGCTAGCAGTCAGCGCACAGATATGCGCACAACAGCAGCAACAGCAACAGCAACAGCAACTGTTGCAGCTGCCACTAATCTCAGCCAGCTCAAAGTGAGTTGCAGTCACCACGCCCCCACGCAGCCACAAGGCGTATTTATTAATTACGCTTACGCTTTGTTGCGAATGCAAGGCGTCACGGCCATTTGTCGCCGTACACCATGTGGCACTTACTTCCGGTTTTTATACGCTCTTCCCAAAGAAGGAACAATGTTTATTGTGTATATTATTATTATATTTTTTTTTTGTGAGTTTAGGGGAGACCCCTCTGTGGGATTACAAATAAATTGTTAATTTAATTTGGAGGCAAAGCAACCTATTTTTCTCGTTTTCACAATACTCTCAAGAATTAAATTTTTTATACAAATTGTGTTCGAGCGCTTAAAATACGAAGTTGTGTAGTCACATTTGTAGAGTTATACTCACAATATAAATTTATATTCATAATTGAAGAGTAAAATAAAAAGTCAGACTAGTCAAGCTAGTTAATAATAAACTTCAATTTAGAATGGTTGATGCACTGTTGCAGCTACAGTTGTACAGTTATTTTTAAATCAAAATGTCGGCTATAGTTTAAGAGTCATGGAATCTCACAGTCTTAGCGCAATTGAAAATGCACAATTTAATATTCAAGAATTGATGAATTATATTATGATTAAACTTTTAAATGATTTGGAAACAGAGTATGGCACTGTCGAAAAATTTTAGCTTCCAAATTCGGATATATTTTTAGTGGCAGTAGCTACGTTATGTTGGCCCAAAAATGTCTTGGCATTAATCAATCCAAATTACCGCAAAACTTCAAACTGCAAGACTCAGGTGCTTTGCAGTTCAGTTGCAACAGTCGGCCGCCCTCGCCACCCATTAATCAAGGCAAACTTTGCAGCTTTTAAGACAGGCACACACACACACACACACACTTGCTGCTTAGATAATAATTTATTTAGCGTAAAATTAAAATGAATGCAAATTTTTGTAGCGTTGAAAAAGTTTTTGATTAAAGTGAAAACGAAACTGCCAACTTTGCCAATGTCAGAATGTGTGTACGTATGTGTGTGTGTGTGTGTGTGTGTGTGTGTGTGTGTTTGTTTGTTTGTGTGTGTATGCTCATGTTATCGCAGGTGCTGTAAGGAATAGTTTTGGCTACCTCTGCTGCAGTCTCTGCTGTCAATTGCTGTTGCTGCTGTTGCCGGCAACATGAAGTTTATTGTGCTAAAATTTTGTGTTCTTTCGTAAAAATTTGTTGGATTTGTTTTGGGCATGTTTTGTGTTGTGCCATTTTGTGCATTGTAAGGCAAAAACTTTCATTGACTTGGTATTATGGCTCACTGTTGTTGCTGCTGTTTCTCATTAGCTGAAGTTGAGGAAGCAGCAGCAAGTTGCAAATCAAAAATGGCGCAGCTGCAAATGCACAGATTGGATATACAGTGACTGAAGCAATTACGCAGAATTAAATGTGGCAACATTGGGAGAGGGAAGGGGAGGGAGGGATTGCTTTCGGATAGTCAAGTTTTCTAATTGGCATTTTTCCGCAATGATTGCAGTTGAACACGCTGCGATAAAAGCTAATCGAATTATGCTTTTGGCAATTGCCAAATAGCTAACCAAAAGCAAAAACTAACAAACAATTGTTGCGAGAGGACGGATAGGGGGTTAAGGTGGCGGGGGCGTGCCGGCCATGCAGCAAGTTGCGAAGTCATGTCAATGGCCCAAGCTGGCTGCAAAAATGTTGCTTCCGGCAAAAAGTTGAAGCTCGCAAACGAAGCAGCGCCAAAAGGATTTGTGTATGGAAAAAATTTTACAAGCCATTAACAAAAATGTTGCGCCTTGCCATATGCCACATAAAATTTGCTCGGCAACGGCAACAATGGCCGCAGTCAGAGCCGGAGTCAGAGAATCTGAGCCAAAATGTGCATTGGCTGTGATCTTGGCGCCGCTGTGTCCTTTGGTTGGGGGCGCCTGCCGGAAGCAGGAAAAACAAACAAGCGAATTTTACAGATGGCGAAAGCGGACACACACACACAAACACACATACACTCTAAAAAAGGGTATATATATGGGGTAAAAAGGAAAACAAAACGGCGGTACGGAAAGGCATGTAGGAAACGGCAACAATAACAACGGCAGCAACATCAACAACAGCAACAACGGCAACAACACCGACAACAATTGCAGGGGCGCTCGCGCCTGTCGTCTAAAATGATAAATTTAAACGCAGTGACATGACAAATCGCTACTCATTTGTATTAATCAGGCGAACAGAAAGAAACAGAACTTGCCAGCCCAACCCCTTAAAAAGAGTTGCTTGTAGAAGAAACCGAACCCGAACCCAAACCCAATCCTCAATTCCTAAAACACAGCTGCTTGTTGTTGATGTTGCAATTATTGTTTTATGGTTCGCTGTTAGCTGCAGCCAAGGCGCCCACTTAAGTGATTCGACTGGGCGTGGCACTGTGCAGCGTTAAGTGCGCCTTGTTGCTGTTGCATTTGTATGTGCTCTTGGCATTTGCATGGCCCCAGCATAATAATTTTGGGTAAAGTTAATTTTGCGAAAAATTAAAATTTCTCTTTGTGCAGCAACTGCAACTGAAATTGAAACCATCCAACGATGGGGCAAGAGGCATGGTATGGAGATTTCTTCATTATAGCAAAAAGTGTGTGTTGCATGTGACTTGGCTTTGAGTGATTTATTTTGGCTCACACGCTTGGCAACTGACATGGAGCAAACTGACAGAAACTATGGAAGCTCCAGAAGCCAAGACTTGCCTGCTGCTGTTGACCACCTCCAGATGTACAGCCGCCAGCAATGGGGGCCTTCACTGGCTGTCGTTATCTGCTTGTTGTCAGCATGTGTCAATTTAATAAATATACAAACACAAACAATGATGAAGAGCTACAACACAAAAGCCAGGCGTCTGAACGTGCAGAGTGCGAGAGCTGAACACTGAAATGGGGAAGAAGATACGACTTAAAAAAATATAAATAAAATAACAAAATAAAAATAAATAGGAAAAAATAATGAAATGAAATAATTCCAAAAACATGAACTGAAAACATAATCGAGTGAGTGTCAAGAAAAGGAACCACGTGCTTCAACAATAGCAACGCCGGACAGAATGTCCGAATGGCACCTACCCCCAACCATCCTCTCTCTCTGCACCATGGGGCAAATTGTACACTTTTATTTATGCCACAAATTACCAACCTATGAATGTCTCGATTATTATTAAGAACTCATTGCATAAATAGCAGACTCTTCTCATTTGCACAAATGTCAAAAAGACAAAGCAGATATTATGCAATATACAAATAAATAAATAAAACTATAACAGTTTGCCATACAATTATTCTGGCATCAATAATAATAGAATAATAATTAATAATTAATTAATAATTAATTTACATTTGCAAAATTGGGCATATATATTAAGGAACACTCACCCAAACATCACAAAAAAAATATTGTTGCCCACGTAAACTAATATACCTAGAAGCTCTAATCACGTGTATTTCCGATAATTTTAAAAATGAGAGTCGCCCAAAAAATTATAATTTTTTATAAACCGAAATTTTCAAAAAATCACAATAATAATTGACACCGTGAACATTTTTACTTTTGATATAAGCTATCGAAAAGTATGTTTTAAAGATCTTACAGAAAATAAGTTTACCCAACTATATAGAAGTGGACTGGCTGCAATGGCCTTTGGCTAAGACAAATGCTACATCCATACACAAGCTTGGAATTCAAAGTTGTATCCTCGAATGTGATGGCCAATTTGAAGTTTTTAATAGTATCAAAGATACGACTTCAAAAATTACCCACTGTGCGTTGGCCGGAATTCTTGCTCCCCAAACTTTGGCAGCATATTGACTGCCGTCGCTGACACATAAATAGACTTATGAGTATTTTGAACAACAACACTGCGAATAACACACACATCCAACATGCGCTACAAAAAGTAATATTTGTGATTAATTTGGTTTGCCATTTCGGTCGGATGGACAACGCGAACGCATACGCCAAAATATTACGCACCCACAGCTGCCTGCAACAACAACAGTCGCAAACACACACACACCCACACACACAGATACACATCCATAGCAACAGCAACAGCAACAGCAACAGCATCATCTATTGGACAACGCGAACGTGAGCTGTCAACAACTTTTCGGCGACTGTTGTTGTTCTTTGAGCAGTGCTTTTTCTCTGCTTCTTGTCCATTGTTTACTTTCGCTTCAGTGACGAAATTAAATCGATTTCATACAGCTCCAACTTTTTCTGTGGACAATGGCAATGACGCTCTGTCCAGCATTAACGCTTAAAGCTGTTAAAGCGAGCAAAAGTCACTGGGAGCTGAGACTGTATTCATTGAAGAGCTCTCGACTTCCAAAAGCAACGAAGAAGATTTCAAAGGCAGCAGTTGAAATCCGGACTTGGCCAAGTTATGATAAATTTGCAAACATAGCCAACTTAATGAATAGTTTTTAGTTATTTCTCCAGCTGGCTGCCAGTTGGTGACAACCGCTCTGCAGACCACGGACCAAGATACAAAGCAACATAGAAGAAACAGACAGGGTGTTCAGTCGAGTTCGGAATTCCCTTTCTGTTACGAAAACTTCTATCGAATAAAATAATTTAAATTAAAGTATATATATAAAAAAAAAAATGCTAAAATGTTAAGAGTGAATAAAGTCAAAATAAGTTATTCATATATCATGTAATAATTTAAAATCGCGTATATATTGCCACTTTCAGTTGTACTTTTAACATTTTAACATTTTTTCATAATTATCTTTTAGATAATAGTAACTATATATAGCTATATAAATATAATATAATGATTGTATACATTGTATACATAATAAGAATTTTCCTTTTCATTATATAATATATTGGCTGCCAAAAGTAAAATACTGTACAGATAGGGTATAACAAGTAAAAGTCAACAGTCGTAAGTAGCGACAAGAAAAACGCAACTTAACAGGCAACTAAAACAGCAAATCAGCGCACAATGTGAAAAGAGTTGGAAAAACTGAATCAAGGGCCAAAGCCAAGGCAAAATGAAAAACGCAGCTTAAGTTAAAAGGATTTTGCAACTAGAATATACTTATATACATATATATACACACTATATAAACCGACAACTGTCGACAGAGTGCATCTAGTGCCTGTGGCAATATTATACTCGCAGTCGTCCAGTATAGCTCCGTTTTAATTCACCAAGAAAAGGAACTTAAGACCAAATGGCATCCTAATTGTTGGCTGGCATTCAGTATTGTCGTCAGTTCATGTTGAAGGCAGCGTTAATGTTGTTTGAAAGAAGATCTCATCTCAAGACTAATCTGAAAATAGAAAAATACAGCGCAGACAGCGATTAAAACTGTCGACATAGATACATGAAGAACAAATGCATTATTTGGAAGACGTTTCAAAGTTGTCGTTTAATAAAAAAGGTGTTGGGATACAGATAGTATCGACTATATCTGCAAAACGCTCATTACCTTACCTTAGTAAGTAGTTTGAGCAATTTATGTTCACTTATTGAAAGATGAAAACGATTTTCATAAATTCAAGTTTATTAAGATATTTTAACTATTTGGGAGCACTATGGTATATATATATTCGAAAATTTTTAACATGAATTTGGACCAAAAATTGTATGTTTAGACTGAAGTGTAGAATTCATCTAGTCACCATACCATGAACAAAGAGACCATCCTCATCAAAATCGGTTGAGTTTTGGCAAAGTTACGAAGTTGGGGGTCTTAGGTTCGATTCCCGGCGTGGCAGATCTAATTATACTCGTTCACGAAGTGAAAGCTAGAGACTTGAAATTTTGGATATATACTCGTGTGTACCCGCGTCAGATAAAGTGATAAGGATTTTGGGATGCGCCCACTGGGGGCGTGGCAAACC
>SCDY01001349.1:0-30992 GCA_004143825.1 Drosophila micromelanica
TAAACCGATTTTCATGTTTGATGGCATTTTGATCATGATTTTTCACCTAGATTAGTTCTGCATTTAAAATATATTCATTTTTGAAAATAAAATTTTTTTCATTTTTTTGGTGAAAATATCATTTACCCCCCCTTGTAAATTTTCGAAAAAAAATTTTTTTCAAAATTTAGAATTGCGAAATTTTGTTTTTAATCGATTGTGATAGTCTTAATTAGTATAAAAATCAACATAAAACCCGATTCTGAGGGGGTCAAATTTTTGGTCAAAAATCATGCCAAAATTGACAAAAATTATGACAAGTAAAGCCTTCGAATCCATAGCTCCCATATCCAAACTTCCATAACTTTGTCAAAACTAAACCGATTTTCATGTTTTATGGCATTTTGATCATGATTTATTATTAATATCGATTTCACATTTTAAGTATATGAATTTTTCATTTTTTTGGAAAAAAGCATGTACCCCCTACTTATTTTTAAAAAAATATTTTTGTATATATTAATAAAAAAGTATTTATTTATTTATATTAGTATTTGTATGTTATATTAAACTGTGAACGAGCATTGCGTTGTCGGTTGAGATTCACAGATCATTTGTAAAATTTTACCCAAGAACAAGTTTTCCTTAAACCCATTAAAATATACTATGACAACAAAGCACAGAATTCTTTTGTGATTCCAAATCCAATTCGTGTTTCGCTTAAGAACTTGTACAATCGATCCAATCAGAATCACAAATGAAATATAAACAAACTCGAATTTGTCTATGCAATTTAACCCCGGATCGAGACGGCAAGCGCTGAGAGAGAAATATGGAGATAGAGGGGAAAAGGGGGCGAACTTCTTGAAAGGTAATCGAGTAGTGCAGCACTTGAATGACCAACTGGTCGACTGGTCGCCTGGTGGAAGCGTCGTCTGGTTGTTGGCTCGACCCTTTCAATTATTTGCTGTTGGCTCTCCGAAAAATGCCGAAAAGCAAAACAAATGCAAACATTGGCCGGTGGCAGAAGCACAGTTCACAGGGCTAGACAGAGAGCGGGCAATGTGGCTGTGGATAGGGTATGATATGGTATGGTGGGTAATGAAGGTCTCGCGCCTGCATTGTGTGTGCTGCATGGACATGGACGTTCGAAGGTCCCGGTCTCGGTACCGGTCCCAAAGGATTTCCTTGTTATGCGTGCGACGTTTGTTTAACCCTCTCTCGTTTGGCCGGCTGCAACAACGGCAACGGCAACGGCAGCGACTGCGGCTGCCCTTTGTCCAGGCTGTGGTTCAGATCCAGGTCGTTTGTTTTATCCAGGCAACGTCCCAGTACCGGCTGCAGTCGAATGGTTTCGTTTACATTTTACGTGCGAATGTTGCTGTTTTTTGAATTATGGCGACAGGAACACAGCAACAGCCACAGTCGCAGCCACAGTCGCAGTCGCAGCTTCAGCCTCAACCCTGCCTGCGGTTTGGCCTTGCTCCTCCGCTGCTTCCTTCCTGCCATTCTGGCAGGCGACCGCAGTCGAAAGTGTTGTGTTTCAACATGGTGCAACGACGTTCCCGTATTTTATTCAAAATGCTGCCACGTAATAGAATTTTTGATGCCAGCATGTCTGGGCCCCATAAAAATGCCATGATAACGGTCAACGCCCGATTCTGTACTGGCTACACACGCACTCCTTACTCCTAAATTAAAGCCAGGCTAAGAGCCAAAGCCAGCTACAGATACACATGCAGATACAGATACAGATACAGATACAGATACAGATACAGATACAGATGCAGGGCTAGAGCCAGGCTCTGACAGGGGCTGAGCTTTTTGGGCCGCCATTGCGATTGCAACTGACTCGCACTGGGACCTGGTCCCTGGTCCTGGCAACAAGCAACTGGAAACTGGCTACTGGCTACTGGCTTTTTGGCTGGTCAAAATCTCATCATAAATTCATTAGTTGCAACTCGTCGTTGCACACGCAAAATTCCAAGCCAATGCCGGAATGGGGAGCAGCCCACGTCCTTAGACCAGCCAGCTGGCTGCTGTCGTTGAAGGTGTGGCAGCAAGAACAGCAGCCGCCCCAATGATTTATGCGCCAAGTTGTTTAGAAAATATGCCAAGTGGAGGCGCGGAGGAAGCTGGTCGGACTATGCTAAGCCCAGAAGGGCTTTCTGCAGACGTTCCCGCCATGGACTTGTCATGGCGGCCCCATGTTTGATTAAGGCCAACAACTTGCGGCCGCTAAACGCAAATCAACGGCGGCGTTGATAATGGCCAACGGGCCGCGCGCCAACCAACAGCCACGTCCAATTCCGTGTTCAAGTTCCCAGTTGCCAGTTTCCAAGTTTGCCAGTTGCCAGTTGCCAGTTCATGGTCCACGTCCACTCATGTCATGACTTGTGAAAATATACACCTAGCTGGTGTTTGGTGTTTTGTTTTTCGGTCGCATAGGGCCTCCAACTGGACAACTGGCCACGACCACAGCCATCAAAAGCAGCGACAGGTGTTGTTTTTAACAGTCTCCCGCAGACAGCTAAATGGGTTGTTCTACTTAGATACCAGACAGACTTTCGAATATGCAGACAGACCGAATGGAATTGAAGAAATTCTCATTACCTAAATTGCCTGTGAATGTGAAACATGGCAATTTAAAAAACTGCTCTTAAGTGTTGTTGAGTTCCGGTCAGACTTATACACGGATTGAAAAGGGTTCTATAATCCTATAATAAACGTCTTAATTACCAGTTCTTAATCCAGATAACCAAACAAATACCTTATCAAAATTGCAGCATTGATATTTATGATTATGTTACACATGAATACTTTTATATATATTTATAGACATATATATTTGTGGTAGGTACTGTCATATGTAAATCTGTTTATAAATATAAAAGCAGTGCGCCTGCATTTCCATTTTCATTTCCATTTCCATTTCGAATCGTTATCGTTAATTTAGTTAAGTCTCTTGTTTTTGTTGTTTATATTTATTTATTTATTTTTTTTTCTTGTCTCCGGTCTGCATTCGCTTTCAGTTTTGTAAACGCTCTCGAGCTTATGACCATAAATTGCCCAGCAAACCGTGACCATAAATTGGAGCTAACAAAGAAATTATGAAATTCAAATGAAGTGCGTTTGGCCATGGCCAATACCAACCACAACATCCTCCCCAGCCGGGCTAAAGACTAAGGCGCACCTGCCCCATGCCCCATGTGCATGGCATGGCATGGCAGTGTCCCATGGCCCGAGGGCCAGGCCCCGAGCGAGGCAAGGTCTTGTGCCAACCATCCAGATTAATCCCCACCGACATGCCAATAGCCGCAGTTGGAGCCACAGTTGTGGCCACTTTTATAGAGCAACAATTGGCGGGGCCGCGGCTGTTCCGCCTGCACTCAAGTTGGACTTTACAAGAGTAAATTGTGCAACTTGTTCGCTTTTTGCATAAAAATTGTTCATTGAAAATGCATAAATGTGCAATCTGGACAAAAGAAATGCTGCCTGATTCCCTGGTTGCCGGGACAGCGATCCTGGGCCATTGAAAGAATTATTATGGGCTGGAACATTGAACCCACTTCGATGATATCGATGCAATTGCTGATTGCTGTTGCCCTAGCGCGGAATGCCTGCAACAAACTTACCTTCCCTTGTTGTTTGGCTATGAATTGTCTTTAAATACATATCATTAAATGGCATTTATAATGTATTCATGAGCGATCCGCTTCCCGGTATTGCTCGAAATCTAATGTAGAAACAACGGCAGCCGTATCTTCAACTATCTTTGGCCGCCACCCCAATGCGTCCCTGGGGCGCGCCGCCACCGGCCAAGACTTTTAACCGTAAGCGTGGCCCCAGACAGTTGCATGGCCCATTTTGTGCGCCCGGCCAAGTCACAGCTAAACACAATAGAGCAACAAGCCTATCCACAACTTTGCACACGCCGACTAGTGAATGCTCTAGGAATGAAAATATTTTCTTTAAAAGTGGCGAGTAAACATCATCTAAAGTCCCTGATTCTCAGTTCGATTGTAGAGTTTTAGCAGTCGCATATAGCCACAACGACTCTCCCATTTGCTGGCCCGATTTGGTGAGCCGATCCGAGCCAGACTGGGGCCTGAGAATTGTGCGTATACGTATTGTCTATTGTCCACGGGGCCACGCAGCGCGTTTCTATATTTGGCCAACTCGGCGGCCAGTCGTGAAATCTACGCAATGCTCGCAAGGTCCGTTCACCGTTCCGTTTGTGCTGCCCCGTACCCTTGTTGGCATTCCAACTGCCGAGATTTGCCTTTGGCTGCGTTTTGGGGGCTTTCGGCTCCTCCATCAAATTCAATTCAATTACATATTTGCCGTTGTTGTTGCCGTTGCCGTAGCTGGAAATTGGCTCTATTGTCTTTGGGCGCTTGGGTGCGTGAAATTTATCGTTATGACCAGGCGGCATTATGACCTCGCCTTTGTGACATTTGATTTCGGGGTGACAAAAGTCGCTGCCACAAATTATGGCCAGGAATGCTGAAAAGTTGCGCACATTCACTTCTCGCATTGACTGCAACAGAGCCGAGGTTGGGCCCACATAAGCGTATGAAAGATTGGCACGCCTTTTGGCCCCGAAAACCAAAACTAGATGCGTTCCAAGAGTTAATTTCGTTGTATATACTTCAAAGGATGCAGTTTATGTTCCAAGCTTTATTTGATTTCTTAATTTACGCAGCAATTGTTGCTTTCCTCTGACTGAAAAATTCAAATTACCTGGAAATTGCGAGAGCAACTGAAATCAGTGCTGGAAATCTGGCAGACAAAGGTTTCCAGTGGCTTTTCAGCCGAGTGCCGAAAAAGGCCATTTCATTACAAGCAGCTGGATCCGGGATCAGGGAGCCGGAACCGGGCGCTGATGCAGCGACAGCGAAGCGTTTGCGAGTGCAATTCAAAATTGAATTCGAAATCTCAAACACACATCTTGATGAGATCATTATCGCCGCAACAACGACAGGCCAATTACATTAATTAATTATTAAGGGAACGCAGCTGGAAGCAGTCGAGGAGGAGGTGGAGGGGGAGAGGGAGAGGGGAGGAGGCGAACGAGTGTCACGTACAAAGCGCCGCAGCGAACGCTGTGTTCCCAGGCGCAAGGAGCAGCAATCGCTGCCTCTGATATCAAGGAATGCAATCAGCGATCAGACCGAAATCGAACAAGCTCAACTTCAGCTGGAGCTGGATTCAGGCTCTGGTTCAGATTCAGATGCAGTCTCTGGCTTAGACCGTGGCTCACTCTTGGCTCGAGTGCATCGTTTTCGCTGGGGGCGTTTTTGGCAGCGCTGACTAAGCAAGTGAAGTGCAGCAGGCGGCCCCAAAGATCGATCGCTCCAGCTCATCTCTGCAATGGACCGAGCGGGCAACCGTCGAACACAGCGTCCATTCGCCTTATGATTTGCAAATTTTCAAATATGCATCTCCTGCTGCTGCTGCTGCTGCCTGCGTTAGGTGTGCGATGATTAATTGCTGCCGGTACACGCAATCCTCCAGCTCCAACAGCAGCCAGAATGTGTTGCGTGCTGCTTTCCAGCGAGGAACGTCTCGGCTGTGTTGCCGTTGAATAATGATCTCTAGAATGTCTTGTTTCAAAAAAGCTAATAAGATCATTTATAACACAGTTAGTTCAGGTTGTGGCCAGCTTTGGCCAGATCTGGTTGTCGGCATCGGCGACTTCCTGCGTCATCATTGCCGTCCATTTATTATATACCCTTGGAATAACTTGTTCCCAGCCAATTTCAATCAGTTTTTTAACCTTTAAAGTGTGAAGGATTAACGATATAGCAGTTAAGTTTGGAAAGAGTATTAAGTGTTCGGTGCGGCATCAGCTGGGCGTCTGTTTAAATGGCGTGGCCTAATAAAAATGCCTTAGCTCAATTAATCGGCAGCTCGGCGTGATCACGAATCATTGGGCAAACGATCGATCGATAGTTGTGCTTAGCTGGCTCCCACTGTGAATAGTGACGTCAGAGAGTCGACTTTGTCTAGCCTGGTGCTATTAGCCATTAGCGCCTGCGACTGGGTTAACTCGAATCTGTTGGGCAGGAAGTGGATGTGGATGTGGAGATGCGTGCGGCTAAGTAGGACACTTGGTCCACTCGCTGACAGCTGATTGGTTTGTGGCCAGGATGTGCGTGGCACAGTCCGACAAAGCCGTACTCG
The DNA here is from genome assembly GCA_004143825.1 of Drosophila micromelanica. NCBI lineage: Eukaryota > Metazoa > Arthropoda > Insecta > Diptera > Drosophilidae > Drosophila > Drosophila micromelanica. Next base: position 6,166 of record SCDY01001349.1, read on the forward strand.
CAGTCAATTAAACTGCCAACACTTGTTAACAAGCTGCAATCAGGAACACGCCCCAAGCGCCTGCCTGGCCACAGCCAAACGAATTATCACAGCCCTGGCCCTGTCAATGGCCCTCTTGCTGCCACTTCGTTGTAGTTTTTATTTTTTTTTTATATTTTTTTTTTTTTTTTTGAATTTTGGTCCTGGCCTAACCGTTTTTGAGGGGCGTGCATTTGGCAGTTATTTCGAAAGCGCCTTTTTCGGCTGCTGCATTTGTTTGTTGTTCTTTCTCACACGGCTGGCAATTTTTTATTTATTTGCGAAAGCCAATTTAAGCCACGGCCGGTCGCAGCTCGTCCAAACTTTTGTTTCGCATTGAATTTCAATTTGTGTTTCCGCATAAAAAATGCTCGTCGTATTTATTTATTTGTACTTTTGTGGGTTACACTCGCATTTGCGGCTTGTCTCTCGCCTCAGATCTTTTATCGCTGATAAAAATGCAGCCCCCAAAAACGCTGTTGACTCCGCCGGTTTGCCCGCACCCGAAATTGCACCTTCGCGCGGGTCACTCCCTGGCTCACTAACCTGGCTGGCTGGCTGGCTGGCTGTTGTTGGCCCCAGGCTCCTGGGGGGCGTGGGCGTGCAATCCGGCCACGCCTCGCTTTCAGTTGTGTTTGCGTTGTTGTTCTCGTTGTTGTTGTTGTTGTTGTCGTTGTCGTTGTCGTTGCGTTGTGTTGTCGTTGCTGTTTTACAATTGTTTGTTTTGCTGTTTGTTAAACACCTTCCTCTACACGTTCGCTTCCAGTCGCCTCCGTTTGCCTCATCCTCATCTTCGGACTCGGTTTCGGATTCGGATTCGGCCTTTGCCTTTGCCTGCACATCCTTTGTCATGTTCGGCTGCAAAGATTTAAGGCCCTGCTTAGCCCCTGGGCATCAGCAGCCGGTGACCTCGCCGTCGCTCTTTCTCCATCTCGGCCATCTCCATCTCGCTTTCTTGCTGCATCTTCACTAGATGTTTAAAAGGCTTTGTGGCTCTGTGCCCTTTGATGTTGCCTGTTTGCAGCGTCGTCTTCTGCTTGCTTCGTATAACTTTGCTTGTTAACAATTGCATTGTACAACAGCAACAACAACAACAGCAAGAACAACAACAAATGGCGATCCTCTCAATCTGAACCGGCTTTGCCATTTTTAGGTATCAACAGTCGTCGGCACCCCAATGGCCAGCCAACTTGGTCGGGGCCAGGACACAATGGACACTCTTTGAAAATAGGTGGCTTGATTTATTTGTCTGCAAATTCGCTTTCTCAAAAGGCATTTGGAGCCTTACATTTTGGCTCGAGCAACTACTTAAGGCAACTTCCTACGAGCCTCGCAAGTTGTCAAAACACATTCGCTGAGTTGTTCCACATTTGGTGTGTGTGTGTGTGTGTGTGTGTGTGTGTGTGTGTGTGTGTGTGTGTGTGTGTGTGTGTGTGTGTATAAGTGTGTGTATTTTTAAAGGTGAAGCTTTGAATATGACGAAGCATCACTGAATGCCGCATTTATCAAACAAATGCCTCGAATTTTTAGCATGGGAATTTGAAGTACTTTATGCTTATTTCTCATTTCTCAGGCTTTAAATTCTGCGAAAATTTGGGACCTGTTTTATTTCTCAATTTGTAGACCAAAATTCTAGGTTTCCCATAGAAAAAAGAAAAAAGGCCTTTGCAATTAGAAATTTTTGTAAAAAAGAAAGAAAAAACAACTCGATTGGCAAATTTTGTTCACTAAAAATAAACTTTTAGTCGCTTGCAACTGGGAATTCTTGTGTAAATTTCAAGAGATTTGCATCCTTGGTGAGAGTTAAGTGCTTGGTGTTCTATCTGGAATCATCTGGCAGCCATCTACATTTAACAAGCTTCTGTGAAATCGATCCTCATCCAAGCTGCGGCATAGTTGCTGTTAAGGTCGCTGATTCGATTGCTCCGATTACACACACACACACACACACACACACACACACACACACACACACACACTCGCACACCCTTCACTTCCCCTTGGTACATGGCTAGAAAACTAAAATGTTCGCTTGGCTTTTTCATGGCTGAGCGCTTGCCAGCAATTCCTTAAGATTGTCACACTGACAAGCCCCTTGTATCGATCTTTGTACATAGTTCTCGAACATAGTTCAGCTCAAGGCGTTCTACTTAAATCACAACAAGGCAAAAAACACACAATATATGTATGTAGGTATATATAAATAAGCAACGAAAACCCTTGAGCCAGCGAGCAAGTGTTCAAATTCCATTAAAGAACATTTACAAATTTGGCAAAGATCATTGGCAACAGCGCGAACAAGAGGAAGAATGGCGGGCAAAAAGTACTAGCCATGCTACACAAAAAAGCGGCTTTAACTAGCGACACCTTCGATGGGGGCTACAAGAAGTGAACCAAACCGAACTAAACGAAACCAATTGCCACAGAAAGACCTTGAGATCAAGCCAAGACAAACAATAACAAACAGCAGCAGCAGCGGCAACAATGCCGCCCAGCAACAACAACAAAAACAAGAATAGCAACAAGGATGAGAGCAGCACTTTTGTCTCCAACAGCGTTTTCCCTAACAACCGAGGTGATAAATAAAATTCTTTATATGCAATCTTTTAATGCAATTTACAATAAAATCAACATGGAGTTTAGTCGCTGGCGGCAGCGACGGCGGCGGCTGTTGGGCAGCAGCTTCTTCCTTTTGGGTTTTCGCTCCGGCTGCCTGGCTAAATAACAAGGGGGCACAGCTTGATTTGACATTAGCACAATCCCACAGATCACCTTCCCAAAATGGATTTTGCCGCCGCCGTCGTCCGTTGCCAGTTGCTGTTGCAGTTGCTGTTGCAGTTGCTGTTGCTGATGCAGTTGCTGGGCCTGAACTTTTGCGCGGTGAACAACGGAAATGGAGGCCCAGACCGCGATGATCATTGCGAGCAGGCAATAAATACACCATAGAAATGATGTACGGAAAATGATCGCAGCTCTAACTCTCTAGCCAGCCAGTCAGCCAGCCAGCCAGTTGGGCCACGGACTCACAACTCCTCGACCAGCAGCAGCAACAGCTCAACGGGGGTGCTTGAATGCTGGTAAGACGCTGCCGCACAGTGGTCTCAAATTTATTATCATGTGTGTGCTGAATTGCAATAAAATATATATTTTAATCTGTTGTATTTTTAGTTGTAAAGCAACTGAAACAGAAGAAGCAAAACAAATGCGTAAATCCTAAAATAATAGTAATTAAAATAATAATTGTATTTTATTATATTGTAAGATCGGTTTAACCCTAAACTGATGTCTTTGTTTTATTATTTAATTCGTATATTGAAGATGTACTCATCCCCTTAAATATTGATGATTTTCTTGATTTACTGAATTCAAGTTATCTTAATGCTTAATTACCGTTTCAATTTATCATTGGGTATTGACCACTGTGCCCGCTTAGAATCTAGCAGCTGCCTAGATGCGGATGCTTGGGGCTGCTGCTGCTGCTCGTTTGGGCTACCACTTTGCGTCTGGCGGCGGTTGCGGTTGCTGCTGCTGCGGTTGCTGCTGCTGCTGCTGTGGAGGCAACCGCGGCATTATTAATGATAAATGTGGCTTGCACTCATGATAAATACAGAGAATCGTTGAAAGGTATAAATCAATAATAGAGAAGTTTGTTTGCAGTTAGGCGCAAGATGGAGCCGTGATTTTCCAAGGCAGGGCCAACAGGGCCGACAGACAATGAGTATGCCAAAACATAATTCAAGTTAAAGGTCTTCGTGTGGAAGCTGCCGCAGCTCATCTGATTGCGGCAGGACAGCAGGACGTAGCCGGGAATCGTAACTGCAAGTTGCCTGCTGCCTCTGCCTCTCTATTGATTGAGTCTAATTAATCGAGGCAAGCGCTGCTGCCAATTACATCAAAATCGAACAGAGACATAAAAGCGACACGATTATCAATAACAATTAGCCGACGCCTGCGACAAGGCTGCCTCCATCAGTGGCGTCCAGAGGCCCGTCAAATTTATGTTGGCCCCGCTCCGCATCTTCTCGTGCATTTGAATGCACGAGTTACGCATCCATCAAATGTCAATTGTTTGTCTTGGCGCTCCACCTTCTTGGCGTCAGCAGCAGCAGCAGCAGCAACCGGAGCCACAGCCTCCACATCAGCATCAGCTACGTCGTCGTCGTCATCGTCATCAGCAACGTTCGTGGCGCGCTTTGCCATTTCCCATAAATCATTCCAAGGCTCTGGCGGGCTTTACGGCAGCTTCGATGCTGACGACGACGACAACGACGACGACGTCTCGTGGCTGTCAGAAGGAGTAAAAAACCAGGCAGGCGGGGAGGAGTGCAATCGCTTTGATGCCCATCCATGGCATTGAACTTGTCTAGCGCTGAGTGTCGGCCGGTTTGTCCAACTGGTCGCAGTTGCTATGGAAAGTATTTTAGACAGTGCCAAGGGTGAACTGAACTGCAAGGCATTTTTTGTCTCCAAGCAGCAAAACTGAGGAAGAATATATAATTATTGCATTAGTCGGTAGATGATTTGATTTTAAAATTTATTTTAATTTCTTACATTTCGTAATTCTTTCTCTCATTGTTTAATCTAAATAATTCATCTTTCTTTAATCTAATCGATTTTCTACTCTGATGCAATGTATCATCAGTGATTATATTATTGTTATTTTTAAAATGCACTTAAAATTCATTAAACATTTACGAGCTTATTCCAACTAGTTCACTCTTCGGTTAATAATAGTAGTTTAGTTGAACTTTGTGTACATTTAGTTTTTATGGAGCAGTTTAACTTTATCGCTTTGGATGTCCGCACGGTAGCTGGAGGACTATTAATAGACTCAAACCGTGTATGGCATGGTATTTAGGTATTTATAAGCCCATTCGCTGCACCTTAATGCCAGCATGGGGTCACCTGTGGTTTAAGCACTGCCAACTATCAACTTTGCACATTAGACCAAATGAAACGGACGGGTTTTTGCGTCCTTTTCTGCATTGAATATTCTATGGCAGCCACCTGAAAGAGCCGGGTAAACTTTGCATAACAAAACAGGTGCACTCGAGTGCCTTGTTACCAAGCGCCTCCCCCCACCCAGCTAGACGCCTGCTCTTGTGGCCATTTCCCAGTGGCCGCCTACGCGACTCGCCAGACGCTCGCATTCGCAATCAGCTGAGTCATCGTGCGTTCTGGCTGGGATTTGGGGTCCCAGCTCGATGGCTGGTGTGTCCTTTGTTCTTGACCAAGCCAATGACCTACAAGGATTTCGCTGCCGGCTCTGCATCAAGATTTATTTCAATTGTGAGCTGCTGCATTCAAAGTTCGTTCCAGCTGTGGTTGCAGCTCACTTTCTTCTTGCGGCCAAAGAATTGCGCTCGCTGCGACCGACCCACATAAATCATTCACAATTAGACGCGGCAGCAGCAGCAGCAGCAGCAGCAGAAGCAGCAGCAGCGGTCACGGCTCTAACACCTGACCGAGTTGCCGCCTGCTAGTCCAATTGGACTCACTCAAGTTGACTCGAAGAAGCGCTCAAAGCAGGCGAGCTGTTTGAGTGTTTCAGCGTGTTCAAACGTTCCGCTTGCGGCTGCAACATGTTCGAGTTGGATGCCAACTTGTGTCTGTTGCCCGTAGCGCTGGACACTGCAAATGTATCTGCATTGAGTGGCCCAGCGACGCGTCGACGCCGAAGTCGCGGCTCGAACTCGCAACTTGTTCTGTTCACTCTGAATCGTCGAGGCGTGCGGTACTGAAAGCCGGACAACATAATACGAAAAATAACAATATTTTAAACCGGTTCGGAACGTAGCGACCCAAAACAACAGCGGCGCGCGTACCTCAACAACAACAACAACAACGAGAAGAAAAATAATAATAACAACAACATCGATTAGCTGGTAGCTAGATATCGAAATTGGGCAAGCAACAACAGCAAGAAAAGTGTCCAGACGCGTGTGTGTGTATCCGCATCCGTATCCCGTATCCCGTACCCAACTCACGGCAATCCCAGCATAATTTGTGATCCCTTTTTGTGTCTCTATGCGATCTCAGTGATTCTGTGTGTGTTGGTGTGGTTGTGCCGAAATTCGCGTTAATTGAGCTGTAAGTGCTGATTTGTTATACAAATTTGCATCGCTTGCAACGAGCCGTGTTGCAAGCTGCAAGTTGCCTGGAAACGCTGCGGCCGCATAAACAAATCTGGCTGCGCGTCTTGGTTCACTGATTTAATGCCACAAACAGATTGCAGATTGTAGCTGTAACCACCACCGTCGACCCCGCCCCACAGCAGGCGCGCCCCCCCTCGTCCGTCCTGCCTGCAACATTGCAACCTGCTTGGAAGCTTGTTTCTGCGGAAGAGCAACCGCCAGAGTCGGAGTCGGACTCAGAGCGCCACACCGCGCGGCGCGCTGTGGAGAGGTGGGCACCGCGACTCACAGAGTCAGATCCGGCAAAAAAAAAAAACAAAAAAACAAAAACAAAAAAAACGAAGAATCAGCCGACGTCGCGTCGTCCAAACATTTTGCCATTGAGCAAAAGAATTTCTTTAAAACAACAACGCGCCAAGATTTACAACGCAGACCAAGCAAAAAGTGTAAAGCAGGCAAAGCAGCAAAAAATTAGCGCATACTGGAAGTGCATCTATCTATACATATAAATATATGTGCAGGTGTGCGCGAGTGTGTGTGTGTGTGTGTCTGCCAAGTGCAGGCAAAAAGTTGTTTAACTAACCAAAAGAAAAAGTTTGAAAAGTGTCAAGCTAAGCGGCGCGGCCAATAACCTAACGACAACCAAAGCCAGCAACAACAACAACAACAACAACATCTTGTGTAAGGCATGCAATGGCGACCCCTTGTACGGGCCAGCCTGCGGTTTAATTACCGTTATCCTTGCAACAGCAACAACATCAGCCAACCAAGTCTTGGATTACGATTAAAAGAAAAAGGACGAGAGACGAATCGACGCATCGGCAGGTGAACATTCCAATTGGCAGAAGGCAACCGGCTAATTGGCACCACCTGACACAAACCACACATCCCAACCAGGTGAGTTTTATAGACTTGATTCGCTGCATCCACAGCAACAATGTTGCAATGACGAGGTTTTATTAATAGATTAACGAGCATATCGGAATACAAGCATTATGATAAAGATGGCAGAAGGTATTTAAAGCACTATTATTGTGTGTGTGATATTTGGCGTGATTTTTATATACACAAGATTTTCAAGAGTTATGGTATTTATAAATATTAAGAAATAACTTACAAAATAGTTTCAAGAGTTATTTTCAACTGTCTCAATTTGGTTAATCCTCTATTCAACATTCCTTTTTGCTTCAGTCTTAATTTATTTTTAAAGGCCACTCTGCAGGATGCCAATACTAGAATAGTACAGAAAGAGACAGAGAGAGAGAGAGATCAATCTGCTGACAGAGGCAGTCTTCATAACTAGGCGCTAAGTAGACAGCACATTTGCGTACCACAATTCGTTGCACGCTCCCATTATTGCCTTCGGATCACGGATCAGTGATCATGGATCACGGATCGATGCAATGCATTTAGCGTAACATTTTCGATTATGCACAGCAATAAGCAGTAAGCAGGCAGTTCTTGAGCCTGTTAGACAGACTCTGAGGCCCAGCCACAGCTTTGATCTTTTGTTCCATGCACCCAGTTTGGCAGATGCCGACTGCGTCTGGTTGGGTCAATTCCTTTCCGTTCCTTTCCGATCCGTTCTGTTCTGTTCTGTTCTATTCTATCTGTCTGATCGGTCTGGCGGTACATGAAAGACCCCGAAGCTTTGAATGTGGCATTTCAAAGCCAATTCCAGGGAAGTCCACTTCAAACGGGGAGACGAAACCTATCGACTCCGTTGTCCATATGTGCACTTGGGCAATCGTCTGACAGGGCGATGCGGCGACTCTCGCTGCTCCCAAAAGGGCAAGCACAGACAACTTGGCTGGGCTCTCCATTCAGTCTGTCCGTTTGTCTGTATCTCTCAATTCCATTAGACAGACATGCGTTGTGTCTGAAAAGTGAATTTATGCCGCGCTGCTGCAACAATTGATGCTGAAAAATGATGGCAATGACAAAGTGATTACGACGCAGCATTTAGAAAGCGGCTGGAAAATTGGAAACCACGAGTACACAGAATTCCCCGATAGCGCATACAAGTGTGTGCAAGCAATCAAAGCTCAAGTTGAAAATAATGAAAAAAAAAGAAACTAACAATCTTAATTCTCAATTCACAATTCTCAGTTCTCAATTGAAGCGTTAACGTGGCCGAGCGAAAAGTGAAATGCGCCGCAAACAAAGCCAAGGCGCATCATTAATCATTTAGTTGTTGTTTTTATAAACGCACCTAAAATACACTAACTATGGGGCTATAAGTAGTTACCTACTTGTTCGTGTACACCAAATTGACTGAAGTCGAGCCGTTTCGAGAATCTGGTTCTGAAAGGCGCACGTTCTTGATTTGAATCTCACTCTCCCGCAGTATTTGGCTTTTGTAAATTGCTCGTCGTCATGCTTTTATGATTTGGTATTTTCAGTTGGTATTTTTTTTTCCTTATATTTATTTTGTTTTGTTTTTTTTATTGTTGTACTGAATTCGATGCGCCCAACTTGATAAGCCCCAGCGCGCTCTGCAGCGTTGCTGAGTTATTGTTATACCTTTTATTTATGTGTATATGTGCGAGTGTGTGTGTGTGTGTGTGTGTGTAGGTGTGTCCCAGGCCCAGCCCCTAGCCCAGCCTCGGAGAGAGCAGCCACAGTATCCAGCTAAACTTTTTTGAGTGCCTGCGCGATATCAAAATGTAAAATGTCTCGCATAACAAAGTTTTTGGGCAAACATTCGACTAAACCATGACAGTTATTGAATACCCTATGGCCAGCAGTTCTTTGAAATATGAGCTCAAAGCAACGAAACGCGCTTTAATCAAGAGCTCTGCCAGTTTTAACAAACGAAATTTACCGAAATCACCTTTCGATTCTGTTTTAATTTCAATTTTATTCAATGCAATTTATTAAATTTGACCGCTTTTATGTACAATAACTTCAGCCCCATTCAAGGATTATTTAACTCAACCTGTCGATAAAGCTGCCGCACATCAGAAATTTTATTGTAGTTACATCAAGTTGAGGAGCAGCTCCCCTTTTCCTGCCCCAACCCCAGCCCCAAACGTGCCGCAACAAAATACAATAATTTCACTTGGCGTACAGTTTATTATATAATTTTTGTCCCTTTTTGACTTTTATCTTACGTTTATTATGCCCCATGGAATTTGCGGATTTCCAAGGGCTGCTGCTGGAGGTCAACGCCTCTTACCACCAAGAAGTGGTAAGACAAGGCCCCCGTCATCCGGGCCACAGCCAACTACCGCCTAGAGTTGTAATAACTTTCGACCAAGTTTTGTTGTACATTTTGTTGGACCAGCAGCTGCCCCTGCTAAAGTGCTAAAATACTTTGACGCATTCTTTGCACTTCTGTCCTGGAGCAGCTGTCCAAATGCCAAACTGCGAATACACCTACACACACCCCCACACGCACACCCACACACACACACACACACCCCATTTGGCCAACCCTCGACAAGTAATAGAAGAAGAACAAGAAGAAGCAGCAGCAGCAGAAGCAAAAAAAAACGTTGACTTGTAATAATCATAATCGTAAATTTGCAAAAAGCTGGCCGAGCTGCGTCCTTACAGAGCGCGCAGTGGCGCAAGGTCCTTTGGGGCCATTTAGCATTTTGCGCCAAGCATTTGGATGAAGATGAAGACGCCGCCTCTGCAGCAATGTATCTGCGTGTGGGTGTGCCGCGAGGGCGTGCTCTGTTGTAGGCGTCATCATCATCATTTTGGGGCCTCCTTTGGCCATGTCGTTGGGCCGCATAACAAGTGCGTAGGTCCACGCCCAGCGGGACATCAAAATACGCATAAAACGCCATTTTAAATCTTTCAGTGGGGTTCCTCCATGCGGCTTGAAGAGAATTACATTTTATAGTAGGCTTCCTCATAATCATAACTTTACCAAAAAACTAAACTAAGTATGATCATGATTTGTTCTCATCTTTAAAATTAATGTAACTTTAACGAATTTAGACCGTTTTTTTTTTATTTCCCATTCAGTTTAAGCTAAAGACCTCAGCACAAAATGCGAAGTCTAAGAAGGTATTTAAAAAGTTTCCTAAACTTCATTTGGAAGTTTTATTACCAGCAAGTGCCAAGCATAAAAAAAGGGGGGCGGAAAGAAACACGACGGGCAACTACGCAACGCATTTTTGCACTGAAATTTGCTCTATTAAAATTCCAGGGAGCCGTTATGGCATCGCCTCATCCAGTGGATACCGAAGGCTGGCAATCGCTTTAACATGCAGCAGATGCCACAATCAGGCTGCATGCAGGTTGCTGCTGCTCCTTTTTGTGTGGCACCATGGTGCCTTATCCTGGCTGGCTGTCGGCTTAGCAGCAGCTGCAGCAGGTCCCGGGAGTCGACGTTGTCTCTGGATAAGTCTTAGTTATGCGAGGGACTGGCATTTATCTTGTGATAATAGTTGGTTGTGCGTTGCGAGCAGCGGCGCCTGCAAAAGGGGTTTAGTGCACTTTATAAGTGGATGGAAAAAATGTGCCTTTAATCTAACGCTTGTTGTAACAAGCTATTTGAAATGCGTTAACCAGTTTACCATTTGCCATAATTCACATTCCAGTCACCGCACCCCCTTCCTCGCTGAGCCCCTGCTCTTATTGAAGCATATGCTGCCTGCACAAGCGCCATTTTATTTTTGCTGGAAAAATATGCATTCACCATGTTGCTGCCACCCACTTTCAGCCCGGTCGGGTTCAGTCAAAATGTTTGCCACACTACGCTGGTTCCTTGGAGGCAACAACAAATTCGCCTCCTGCATCCGCGTGCAACTGTTTCAGCTAAAATGTTTATCTATACAACTGTGAGCAGAATAAACGCAGCCAAAAACAGACAGCCAAAAGCAGCAGCAACAACAATAACAATAACAACAAGGGTAACAACAACTACCAAAAGATCTATTTTAAGTACAAATAGTGTGCCCAAGTTTTGGCCACGTTCTTTCGCCTTCGAATACTTTTGAGGTTTTTCTCTGTACGGCAACACACGCGCCAACTTCTATTGTTAAACTTTAATGCCGTTGGGGCGGTACAGCACCGGGGCGTGGCTGGGCAAATTTCATGAAAATTGTCCTCAGCCCGGAAAAGTTTTTTGTTCCTTATACTTTTCTGGTTTTTTTTTAGTTTTCCTTAGTTGCTTAGCTCCGCTCAGACGAAAGCGTTATTTTATTGAATTTTTTTTTGCCAAAATTGTTGGCGCAAACTTTTCCATTTCATTTTCCATTCTTGTCCATTTGCCTGTCCCCCCCTCTCATCTGTCTGAAGTTCCTGGTCTTTTTCACACTGCTCATTTACTTTGTTGTTGCCTGTGGCAAGTTTTTAAGAACTTGCTAGTTTTTATGTTGGTTTTGCGTAGATTTTCTCCCCCTCTATAGTTTTTTTTATTTTTTGCACTTTTTGTTGCATTAGGTGGCTGTTGAGGCGTAAAGTTCAATGGCGGGTTAAATGGACTTAATACAGGAACTTTTTAGAACTTTTCTCTTGGTTTTTTTGTTGTTTTTTTATATTTCGGTTTTATTATTTCGTTATTGTTGTGCTAAACTTCTGGCGTTGATCGTCGGCCTCTTCCCAAACGCAGTTCTGCAACAAAGTGAAAGTTTTTGTGGAACAGCTTAAAAGGAGATTGGCATTTTTGTTCCTTCTGCTCAGCAAAAGGATAACAGGTTGAAATATAAGCTACGTGATAGCTGGCAGAGTGTAGTGTGTATGCATGTGTGTGCATATGTGTGTGGTTGTGGTTAGTGTGAGACACATGTTAGGCTTCATATTCGTAAAGTTGGATAACAAAGTTCTGTAGAGATTTGTGAAAACTATTTTTTGGGTGCCAAGCATTAGGAAATAAATCTAAAATGCAAAAGTATGTGGAAAGTTTTGTATACTATTATATATAAATGTGTTTTAATTTAAGTAAACTTAAATTACTGAATACAAATTTTGGAAGAGGGTGTACTTTTTTACTCTCTTACATTTTATTTATCAACCCCCTAAACGCTTTAAATGATGTGCTTCACTGCACCTTTGCAATTTATTTAAAAATTCGCTACATATACATATATTTTCTTACCTGTTCAATTTTGGCCATTTTATTCACCACCTACCACCAAATTCTCAACCTTTAACACATTTCGCAAGTCATTTAGTAAACAACAAAAGAATAGAAAAAAAGCTGCAAAACGTTCAGCGCGTGTCTAAAAATTAGTTTCCCTCACGACGGACCCTTTCGCCCTCGCCCCCGCCTCCGCTCGACTAACCGTCAACATGTTCGCTTATAAGACTTGGCGCGAAGAGCAGCAAAGAAATTTGTAGCCAGTTATGCAAAAAAGGCCAACACAAAACCGTCAAAAAAGTAACAAAAAAAAAAGAAGAAGAAAAAAGTGAAGCAAACTGCGGCCCGTGTCAACTTTTTATGCTTTTGCCCAAAGGACATGGCAGCAATTTTTTCGTATGCGCCACAGTTAGTGGTTGGGGCGGGCAGGAAGGGAGCGAGAGAGAGTGAGAGAAAGGGGGAAGGGGGTGTAACTGTGAGTAGAGGCGACAAGTTGTTAAGTAAGCAGCGACAACTCAAATAAAAGGCCTGCAAAGGGGTGTCCGTTGGGCGGGTGGGCAGGCGCCGAAATTTTTTTTTGGGATAGTTTGTGGAGCGTAAAAAGTTGTGTGAGAAAAAAAAAGAAGAGCAGGTCTGCAGATGGAGGTGTGAAAAAGGTACCTATTTGCCGGACAAAAGACCAAAACTTGCGTGTATTTGCAGCTCTTTTCCGCTGAGATTTTTCTCGTGTTCGCTTTTTGTTTTATGACAATGCAAACAAAACAAAACCAAAGCAAACACAAAACGAAGCCGAACTAAAAGTGAGAAAAGCAAGCGCCGTAGATTGAAACGATTCTCAGTTTGAGAATCGCCACAAGAAACTGCGGAATGTCATTGTATATGCATATTAAAATTTGCCTATGCCAGAGGAGCTGAAGCTGAAGCTGGAGTTGGAGTCGGAGTCGGGGTCGGAGTTGGGGTCGGAGCTGTGGCCAGAAGTGGAAGTGGAACTGCTGAAGCTGCTCTGGTGCCTGGCGTTGAGTACTGTGCTCGGGTGTTGTGTCTACCTGCAGTTTGTCTTAGGCGGCTTTTGTTTGGTTTCCGCTTCACACTTCACTTGAGCAGAGGGGTGAGGAGGGGAGGCGGTTTGGCTGCTGTTGCTGCGGTTTATGTGACATGCGGGCGACGCAACGCGACACTCGCTGGCAGGTGAGTGGCAGGGCCGGCAGGGCGTGGCAAGCACAGAAGTCATACAACAGACGCAACACAACAACACAAAAGGCACAGACAACAGGCAACAGCAACAACAACAACAAGGACAACAACAGAAACAACAGCACTTCCAACTTGTCATACAAAACGGCTGGCGACAATCAATGGAATTTATATGCCAGAGGCCCAGAGGCCCGAGTCGCACTCAGATGCAGAGGCCGAGGCAGAAACTGAGCCTGAATCCAAAAAGCGAAACCCGCAACCCTCAGACAGTATTTCGCCATAGCTTCGACATGTGTATGTGTGTGTGTGTGTGTGTTTGTACTTAAACATTTTTAACGCCATTTGATGCCTTTTCACACATCGAGGAAGCGAAAAACAAACAGCCAAACTCAAGAAACACTTAGCCAGGCGACCCCTCCTACAGCAACTTCTTCACTTGTGTCATGTGTGTCTGTCTGTCTGTCTGTGTGTGTGTGTGTGTGTGTGTGTCCGTATCCTTGGGTTCATTCCAGCACACATTTGATCCTGCCAGCAAGTCGCTTTAATGCTTTCTGTGGTTTTGTGTTTACACTAAACGGAATAGCAAACCTCAAAACCCAAACCCAAATCCAAAGCCAAACCCAAGACAAACCGAGGTAAACCCTTCTCTCCCCCTTCCCCTTTCCCACTCCGCTCCGCCCATCCGATCCGGAGCTACTGTATTGAATTTCACGCATCATTTGCCAAAGGCTGCTTTCTGGCTTTGCCACTCGGACTTCGGCTTGGACGTGGCAGCGTGTCCTGTGGCGTGGGTGCAACTTTGCGACTTTGCGGCTTATGCGCTGTGCCCCAAAAAGCTTGTTTAAATTAAAACAAATAGACACACGTCTGAGCGTGAGAGCCAGGGACAGGAGCGAGGTGTTCGAGTTGAAATTAAATTTCAGACAGGTGCCAGCTGTGAAAGGCAAAGGTAGAAAATATTATATGCTTTTGCATATTTTGGAAATTCGTTTAGGGTTTAGGAGCTTGCGGTTGCCAAAATTAAGTGGAAAGCCATGAAAATGTAGAAAATTGTTAAGCAAATATGTTTCAAACGAAATAGTAATTAGGAGTTCAAAGTTAAAGGGCATGTGTACACAAGTTTCCATCATATTGTAAAAGTAACGTACATTTAATAATTACTTGTAATTTAGCATAAATTGCAATTTATATTATACTTAGTAATTAGGTGAATATACCTCTCGATTGGTCTAATAAAAAATAGTACATAAAAGGAACTAACATTTTCACGCTTTTATTCGCTGTTTTATTGAGTTGATTTTTTCTGGTCAATGGCACAAAACCTCAAAAACCACAAACAGACATTTTGTAATTAATGTAACGCAAAGAGACACACATATCTATACATACCTGTCATATAATAAAAACACAACATATACTGATATATATATTTATCTGTAGCAGTTGTTATTGCTGCTTTAGTAATTTGTTGGTTTTTGTCTACTGGACTTTTCCCAATGCTGATTAATGTAGATTGCTGGCCAAATGTGTGCACGTTAGCATTAAAAATTTTCCAACTTTTATTAGACCAATTAAATTGCGGTTGAAAAAAAAGAGTTCAAAAAACCAGAAATCAAGCGGCGCTTTTTTTTTTTGTGAATTTATTTGCCATTTAATGTGCAGCAATTTTCAGTCAACAATGGGACATTCAGACAGACCATGGAATAGGCCATGTAAGTGTGGAACTATTAAGAAATGAAGATATTTGTTTTGGGGGAGCGATAATACTGGAGTGGAAACAAGGGGCAGGGGCGGGGACGGGGACAACTAATTAGCCATCATCATCAGCAGCGGCGGCGGCGGCGGCTTCTCTACACATTTTCCATCAGACACAAACAGTTAACTGCAGTCGGTTTCTGGTCAGGTCGCGCCTGGTCTGGTCTGGTTTGGTTTGGTTCGGTTGGCTCTAACCGCAGGTACATGATGGTTAGGTCGAGAGCAGGCGGGCGTTAGTAACTAAATTAGCGGCTCGCCACAGCAACAAATACTTGAGTTTGCTACATTTTTCGGCCATCTCGTTCTTTGCTTTAGGTTCTTTCTTTGTTTTTTATATATTTTTTTTTGTTCCTACTTTTTCGTTCCCAAATGCAACCACAAATTATTGAGCCGTTGAGTGTTTTAGCTGTTGTTGTTTTTGTTTTTGTTTCATTTTTTGTTTGGGTTGAGCTTGCCCTTGCCTAATTTCCAGTTGCAGTCGCTGGCTAATACAGACATCTTTCGGTTCCATGGCTCTGTCAGAGTGTGGCGCACTTTTAGATAAAAGGTTTTTCATGTCGTCTCCATTTCAAATTCATTCTCATAGCCGGGGTGCAAAAAGCATCTAGAAAAACGAGCCAAGAAGCAACGGCAGCAGCAGCAGACAACGGTAGTAGTAGCTCTTTCTCTTAACTCTCTCGTCACTCGTGAAAAACTTTTAGTGGAAACCGTTGGGCAGCAAATTATGCATGCAGTGGTGCGATGGTGGTGCAAGGCGGGGACTCGGCGGTGCGGTAGCGGCGGAGCAGCACTTTTAAAAGCCCACAGTTTATTAATGTTTGTCCAAAATTTAAGTGTCTGCTGGCATTTGCCCTCGTCCCGAACGGCTACCTCAAACTGTCTTTTATGTGATTTAAGTTGGCTAAAATGATTTCGTCTGTCATTAATTTAACCGACGTCAAAAGCGAGTTATTAGCGTGCGGGTCTCCCAAACACGTTTCCACTTGGCGCTGGCCAGTTGCCAGTTGTTAGCTGTTCTCTTTGGATGGGGGGAGGGGAGTTTGCGACAGAATCGCTGCAGGCCTTTGCCGGCTTATTGCTATCTGCTGTCTGCTGTCCGCTGTCTACTGAAGAAGCTCTTGAACGTGACGCCGACTGCCGAAATGACAACAAATTAGACAGTTAATGTTAACAATCTTTTATGATATTTACATTTCGGGAAAATTGTTTATGTTGATTCATCATCAGCCGGACTGGAATTTGAAGTTTTACGTTTTTGGTGGGTTTACGCGCAGATAACTTTCGAAAGTTATCAAACTGCATAAAGCATTTAAATTAGCCTCTTCCCAAGTTGAGAAGTTTTAGATTCTGGAGTTCCCATCAGTGTGGAAGATACTTTTGTTACTTGGCATAAGTTTTGGATTTCTGTCGAAAAAATTATGAATCTTTCCCCCTACAATACACAACATTTTTAACTATAAACTCAACTTATAGGTTCAGTTATATGGCTGCCATTTCGATTATTTCGTTTGCTTTGCAATTTGCGTCGTTATTTAACGCACACTTTTTTCATTCTGTTTTGGCCATTTTAAAGTGGAGCATTGGCCTGGCCATCAATCATTTTAGCCGGAAAACAGTCCAACGCGCTTAGCTTCAGCCGCTCAGCTGTCGACTCGAATGCGTATCTGCCATATCACATGGCTGGCTGCCTGCCACGCCCCACAACATGTCAACAATACAAATGATGGGCGCGTCTCCGTAGTGGGGGCGTGGCATGGCAACAGCAGCAGCTAACTGTAATAGAGATAAATTCGCGTCATTTTTTGTCGCTGTGATAAAAAAAGAAAGCGAGAACAAGCGCAGCTCGCGTAGTCTAAGGCATCGAGGATTGAAGTTTGGCAGTCGGTGAATCGACTCGACGGAGCCTCTTGGGCTCCGTGCTCAATCAGCGCTCCACTGACAATGTCATTTGGCGACCACTTTAATGATGCGCTGACGCAAGGTGTTCCCCCCCGGTTGGCGGAGCGGGAGCAGCTGCTGCGCATCAAAGTGGGGAATGGGGGCACAGTGCCTTATGTAAGTCGCCGGCATTAGCGTGCCGGCTTGGCCATGACCATCGAGCGATCCCTTCCCCCGCTGCCCCGATACCCGCTACGTGCGATTATTATCATCAATTTTCTGCCGACTGAGTGAGTGATGATTGTGCCAGTGAACGGAACGGAAACTGGCGTAGAGCTCCTCTCAATTGTTGTTGCTGCTGTTCTTCGTACTTTGTGGGTGGCTACAAAAATTGGGGCCTTGAAGTGTAACTGAATGCGGGGAGGGGTGGGGAGGAGCAAAAACATTGTAGATAACGGACAGGCAACAGCAACTCCACAACTCCGCCTCCGCCTCCGAGTTGGACTTGGACTTGAAACTCCGACTACCAAAGTCCAACTGCGACTCCTTGGCGCGGCTCGAAAGCGTTAAAACGAACTCAAGTGGAAAACAATCTAATTTGCTAAAATTCCTTCCGCTTAAGCTCAGCTCCGGTCTCCGGTCTCCTGTCTCCGCAGTCGCCCTCATCCTTCCACTCTTTGGTGTTGGCAAGTCTCTCTGAAGATATTTGTACCGTTGTCTCCTCTTGTATTGCCTGCCTTTTGCCTTCAACTCAATTAAAGTTGATGGCAATTTTCCTCATCGTCATCATCATCATTGTTGTTGTTGTTGTTGTTGTTGGCGCTGTTGTTGACGTTTTCTTAGCCAATACTGTTGACTGCTTTGGGTTTATTTAGTTGGCTTGTTTTACGAGCTTAAAAAGCGTTTCGTAGACCAAGCAAATATATTTATATAAATTTATTTGCCTATAATTTAATTGAAGCCAGTCAAGTGGAGTCCTTACGGCCTTTAAAATTAGTTGCCTATTGGACAGATTGTCTGGGGTTGATTAACTTTAAGCACTTTGCTAGTTACGAGTATTCCGAGCAATAATTATTTGCTTGAACTAGGTATTTCCTTTGTTTTAATAATTTTTTGTGAAATAGTTTTCTATATTATAATTGTAAATTCGAAATTTTTAATTTTGAGGGATAATGAAAATAACCCCTTGAAATATTTGGTTGAATCTTTCCATCTCTTTTTATATATTAATGTTTAAAGAGTTTTCGTTCCATTATTTTTGGTAATTCAATTTCTTCTAACTGCTCTCTTAAGTACATACTTAGATCGCTTCGAGAGCAGTTTCATGACTTGATAGCGTGTGCATATCTCACAGTATACATATTATTTAATTTTGTTTTTGTTTTTTCCTTGGCTTACACGCTTGGGCAATTTCTCTATTAGTTGTCAGCTTGGTTGACCTTTTCGCAATTTGGCTGCTGACCCCAAAGGAAATACAGGACGAGCGTTAATCTATTGTTTTGGCAGCCAAGCAGGCAACTCGATGACATACGACAACCCTCCCTTCTTCAACCCTGCTGCTAACTGGTATTATCACTTTTTGCCTGACAAAACAGAAATACAAGACTACATAGACGAACAGCTAGATGTGTGTACCCCCTAAATTGTGTATAGACTGCTTTTTTTGGGCATTTTGGCCATTAATGTCATGGAAAATATTTTGCTTGCGATTGGAAATTGTTTGTCTTTATATTTGGCCTTGGCTTTGGCTTTGTCTTTGTTTCTGGTGGCTGGTGCCCGGCCCAGCTTGACATTGTGTTATCCTTGTTGACCGTTGGCCAGTGGTCAGTTCTCGGGTCTCTAGTTTATGACTTCACGGTCCCCTTGATATATGAGGCGTTTGCATGTGCTATAAATTATGCTCGGGCCGAGCTTTGCTTTTGCTCATTTAATATTCATAAATTTAGACTTTTAGACCACGCAGAAAGAACAAAAAAGGAATACAAATTTGCGTGCATATTGTGTGTTGTGTGGTGCTGTAAGGCAGACTAATTTCGACGGCAGGATTGTCATTTGTTTTAGACGCTGCACACTAACACACACACACACACACACACACATGCACACACGCGCACACACACACATTGCCTATTCTAATCCACATAAACCGCCCCCTCTACTTGCCTGCTAATTGTTTTATGTGCCAAGATTTGTGTCGTCTGTCGTGTTGTGTGTGGGGGGGCTGAAGGAGGGGTTTTGCTACGCCTCAGCCGCCCTAAACATGTTCCCTAGCCTGACACGCCCACACATAGAAGTTATTGTTATGGTAGCTGGCCTGCCAAGGGAGGGTGGGGGAATCTTGTTTTCACTTGCTTTTCGATTAGACTGCGTCGCAGCCTCTGTGAACAACATGGAATTAATTCGTTTTATGTTTCCTCTTCCAATGGCTGCGAATGTATAAATGTATCTGTATCTCATGGATACGCGCGCTGCTGCTACTGCTGCTGCTGCTGCTGCGTACGCCTACATATTGATTTTCGTATTTATTCTGTGCTCTCTGCTGCTTTTCATTACTTTTCGCTGATGATTTCTATTGGCTTTGGACCTGAACAGAGTCCCGGATCTGAATCAGAGTCCGGACCCGCTGTCCGCTACTTTGTCTGTTTTGCCAGGGCCTGCAGCGCTGCTTTTGTGCGTGGCTGCCTATTCTCTTCCTCTTTCGCTCTGCATTTATTACGCTTTCAGCTTTCAGCTCTCCTGCCTTTGTGCAAGAAAAATGATTGCAAGAGTGCCTGGGCAAAAGGTGAGCTCCATCACCTGAAGCAGCGCCAGCTACAGCTACAGCTACAACTACAGTTACGGCCTGAGCCTTAACCCCAGCCCTTGCCCGGTCCGGGCTTTGTGCTCTCTGCGTGTGTGGCCCGCGGCTGCCTGGCAAATCTATCAACTGCTGCTACCATACACCACCTCCCAATCCCCGCCCCTCGCACTGCTCCAGCCTGAAGCTGGTTTCTTTATTGAGTTTTGCGCGCTAGCAAATTGCATTAGACACTCGGTGAAGGTTGTGGCAGGCTTTAAGAAGCTGCAACTTTACGTCCGCCGTCCCGGGTCCAGCAGCAGCTGCAAGTCCAAATTCGATTTTAGACACGAAAATAAAGCGCAATCATAAATATTATGTATATGAAGTACTAAACGTTGCCCAAAACTTCAAGTGGTTTCGTTTGCTAAAAGACATTTCAAGAAAGAAATATAAAGAATTTTTCCACTTTGGATTCCTCATTTTTTATGGTTGTAGTTCAACAAGTGTAATGCGATTGTGTGTGTGTATTTATGACTGCTTGGCATCCTTTTTCACTCATCAAAGGCGCGAACAATAAAACGAAGGCAGCGTTGCGTCTGTAACTCGATCGCCCACATTTACAGCTCCATTGCCATCATCAACTCGATTTCCAACTCGACTTCAAATCCTCTTCAAGCGCTTCCACCCTGCAGCACTGGCTGAGCAGTTGAGCTGTGTGTGAAGCTGAAGCATTAATGTCTTATTGACAGCTAAGGATTAGAATGAAGCCAAGTGCCTGCCTGTTCCCCTCTATCCGTCTGTGTGTGTGTTTGAAAAGGGATTATAAAGCGATTTGTTTGTTGAAAATTATGAATCTGGGAACACAGCCAGGCAGCTCAAGCAGCTCCCACACGCTGTGTGTGTTCTGTGTGTGTGTGTGTGTGTCAGTTTATGCTCACTTGACAGTCCCAAGACCTGCCGAAAAATGCTCGGCAGCCAGCTTGACGTTGTATTCGTTATTTTTTTTATCCGCATTTGATCAATTTTGACTTAAGCTGTGGCTTACGGAAATTGCTTTCAACTTACAATTGAGCTAGTTACCCAGTTGCCAAGTGATGAGCATAAAGTTTGCTTTAAAGCAGCTTAAAAATCTTTGTCTTCAATTTCGATTGAAAGTGGGAAGGTCAACTCAAAAGCTCAAGAGTTTTAAAGGAGTTCAACTTTCCACATGCCCATCAATTTATAAAATATTTTTCTTGGTATCCAGTAAATTTGCCTAAATGTTAAATACATTGTCTTAATTAAAATTCCTCAAATCTTTTTATGCAGGCCTAAACTCAAACATTTTTCGAATCTTATCTAAAGTACCTCAGTTCAGTTTAAGCTTTAAAGTTTTTATATTATTTTTAATCTAGGCAACAATTTGATTGCTTTATTTAGCGTCTCTCTGAACAAAGTCAGCTTTGAAGCACAAGCTAACTGAAATCTTCATGTATTCAAGCAGCTTATCTAATCTAAGCCCTCGGCTTGTGTTTTCATCTGCAGCTCTTGTTCCAGTCGTCAAGATCAACTGGTTGTTGTCTCTGGCTTCATTAGCTTCGTTTATCAATGTTATGCATATGTTGAAAACACTAACAGCTTCGTCGATCGATTCGATCGATAGATCGATCTGTAGTTTCGCTGTGCGACAACCATAAATAACCGAATTTCGTTTGCCCTTCATTGATTTGAATTTGAATTGGCAATAAAACGCCGAGTTTATCAGTTGTCGAAGTGCCTCCTCGCAGACGATTTCTTTTTCCAGTTTTTCCGGTGACGGGGTCCAACTTGTTATACAACTCTATTAGTTTTTCATGCCCAGACACAGCTGCATACAAATCAACTAATTTGCTTTGGAAATGCCACTCGAGTCAGTGCAACAACAACGACAACAACACTACTTGAGGCTGTTCCTTGATTTTATTCGATGACATTTTTTGTCTGTTGTTTTCCGAGTAGTTTCCCCCACTAGCATTCCATTTTTTTCGGGCTCATAATTAATGTAAATCTATCTTTCTGGTCGAGTTTGGCTATTTTATCGCTTTGGTATTTGAATAAAATTTCAATTTTGATGCATTCGTGTGTCTCGGAACTGCGAGTATCTGAGAGTTTATCCCCGTTTCTCATTGTATTTGGGAGCTGACTGTCTGTCATGCCGTCTGGCGGTCTGTCAGCTCCTCTCGCTCTCTCCTTTTATCTCTTATGTTCAGTATCATGCAATGCTATTATATTTTTGCTAGTTAACTCAATTACTTTGGCGAAAAAGCTGAGCCATTACCTACCACACTAGGCCCGGGACAGGACGAAGATGTGGACGAAGTTGTGGACGAGGTAGTTTTGCTCCTGCTTTTGTCCAGTCATCAGAGATGACAGGCAAGCAGTCAGGCCGAGACTCTATTTCCCAGTTGCTTCATTATTAGTGCAAATTATGGCTAGCCCCGGTCCCAGGCCCTTCTGGTTTCCAAGCTCCCATAACCTACAGCAACAACAATTTCTGTCCTTTTTGCTGCCAGCTCTGTTGTTTCATTTCATGGGAATTCGGTTGATGACTCGCCCACAGACCGAAAGTTCCTCAAAAAATAAATAAGTACAGCTACAACAGCAAAACCAACAACAACAACAACGCAAAAAGGGAAGCAGATATTCAAGGCACGTTTTGCGCTGAAACTTGAACATCCTTCGACTGTGCTTTAAAATGCCAGACAGCGCAGACAAACTGACAGCAAGTGAAATCAAATTTGATTGTGGGTGTCATCCTTATATTCTGCCCAATCCTGGCATTCGGGCCCACATTCTGTTCGGCCTACGCATCCTTAGCTAAATATTTGTTCGTTGATAGGCACAAATTTGACTCTTCATTGTATTTATATACATATACATTTATATAAATATATTATATTATCTGATGGCTTTCGTTTTCGACAGAAACTCGTGGAAAAATGAATAGATAGAAAATTCATTCGCTTTTAATGGTTAATCAGTGTTTTTTTTGATTTGCCAAAACAACAAGCTTTAGGCCACATTAACAGACCATTTTGTCACAGCTTGTATCAGATATATTTACGAATTTTGATTTTTCTTTGTCTAATTTTCTTCTATTGTTTTTTAAGAGTATTTGTAAAAGATTCTTTAATTAAAATAAATTATATAAAAATTTACTTTTAGTTTCCTTATTCTTTCTTTATATATTGTTTTTAAATTTCATTAACTGAAAAAATAATGTACATATTTATGATCGTTTGATCTACGTGCCGATTTCGCAATTCGTAGCGAAATCCCGAATTAAATTAAAAGCCAACTCGGATTGTAAACATTTGGCAATAGCCCATGTTTATGTAGTTATTGTGTGGCATGTTGGCATAGTTATGAGTAGGGCGTGGGTGGGTGTGTGTGGGGTGTGTGGGGTGCTATGTGTCGCTTGGCTTCATCTCGTATTATATTTCAATATGTATGGCCCCATTTATATTTACACAGAGGGCAAATAAAAATATGCGAAATATATGTATAAGCGAAAATAATGTTCAAACATTTGCACTAATTAAAAAGCTGTGTATGTGTGTGTGTGTGTGCGAGTGTGTGTGTGTGTTTAAATATGCGCACAAATACAAATAGAAAGCGTACAGCGAGGCGGCAATCGTAGGACATGTGTAATTGCTTTTCTGGCAATAATAATAAAACGAATCGTTATGCGTGTGTGTGTGTGTGTTTATTTCATTGTTGTGTATTGTCATATGTACAGTTACATTGTATTATTTTTTGTTTTCGGTGGGCGTTGCCGGCTCCATTCAATTGGCAAACATTCGCTAGCAGCCGGCAGCTGGTTGCCGCCCGAAGCACGAATCCGCCAAAACGATTGAAATTGAAGACGTTTCGGACATTGGAGGACGCCCACGCACTTGGCGGCATGTGGCAGCTGGGGCAGCTGGGGCAACTGGCAGCTGACAGCTGTCGCAACATTGCCCAGCCACAGCCACTCGACAGCGACTGCCATCAAAGGCAAGTCAAACAAAAAGCCAGAAAAAACTCACGTGACTTTACAATTTATTTGAAGCATGCAATGAAATAAATTTATTAATAGCCGACGTCAGCGTCGTCGCACAAAAGCTGAGGAAGCAGTGAGAGAAGAAGAAGAATTACAGCCACCCACACGGCCAAAAAGGAGTAGACACAACCCGTTTAGATCAGGTACTCAGCTGTGTGTGAGTGTTTGTGTGTGTTCATTCATTCAAAAAGATTCACATTTGTATTCGGATTCGCAATCGCTTGCGTGAAGTTAAATTCTCTCTCTCACTCTCTCTCTCTTTCTCTAAAGCAGTCGCGCCAATTTATGCGCATCACGTTTTCTCATTTTCGAGAATGACTAAATATCGTTTACTCCACTCAATTCCACCACCGGCTGCACCACCTCGACCCACATTTGGCCTTTTGTGTGTGCCTCGGAGTTTGGTTGCAGTTGCAGCCATTGGCAAAAATATTATTTAACCATTTGCCACGTGAAAACTTTCCAGCTTCTATGTGTAACTACTGCATTTAATATATATACATACATAGATATATATACATATAGATATATATGCGCGTGGCAAGTGCAGCAACGGTAGATTTGTTGTTATTTTTGGGGGGTAACCAGACCTCACCTGAAGTTGCATTTTTCATTTGGCGTTGAAGTTCGGCGAATGTCCGGACTGCTAATGCTGGAAACGTGCCGAATGATTCAGTGGATGGCACCGGTTGCTTTCGTTCGGGCTACCTGTGAACACACAGAGGCGTCAACTTGGAAGGGGGCAGGGCGATGACAATATGGCAAGATATAAAACTTATGGCATAAAGGTTGGATTACTTTTAATTTATTCATTGTTCGTTTGCAGTGGCTTAAAAGAGACTTTGATGAAAACATTTATTTCAAAAAAACATGTATTTAAAACAAGTGAGAAGGCTCTAGTCGGGGCCGCCCGACTAGGAGATACCCTGAACCCTGCGATCTGGTTCTATAAACATTTCAGCTCGTTTACAC